>CATIWR010177170.1:0-47685 GCA_949677035.1 Omphalea diandra
TATATATATATATATATATATATATATATATATATATATATATATATATATATATATATATATATATATATATATAAATATGGATAAATCCATGGAAATATCAATAGATCTATGATAAATATATTATTAAATTTTATTTATTTATTTCAATTTGTGTTAATAATTATATATATTAATAGATTTTCTTTGGGCAAAGGAATGTTTCGTGTGTGTTGGATGGAAGATGTTTCGGTGAAAGTGGTGCATGTAGTCTTAGAAGATGTAGCTTCTTGATTATTTATTTTGTTTGTGTTCTTGGCTTTCCTGTTTGGTTTGATGCTATTTAATATATAAAAAATTCATCTTTCGATTTGTTGAATAAATCTATGATATTATTTTGGCCAGAAAAGCTATTGATGTATGGCCTAATGAACCGAATTAAATTGAACTTTTTTATTCAGTTTGATTCGATTTTAGAAGTATTTCAGTTTGGTTCAGTTAAGTTCTAAGAATATTTTGATTTATTCAGTTTTACTTTGTTTGGTTCGGTTTGAACCGAATTTGATCGAATGCTCACCCCTAGCGTATATACTAATAAGTTTAAGGATATTGTCTCTATAGCAAAAGACATATATCAGAAAAGTAATGGAATGATTTAAGATATAAGATAGTAAACCCATTGATACTCCTATAACTAAATGCAAAGGTTTGAGTCAAAGATTGTGTCCCAAGACTCAAGAGAAAAAGGAACAAATGAGTAAAGCTTTTTTTTATGCTAGTGTGACTACTAGTTTAATATATGTCATGATGTGTACAAGACTAGGAATTTGATATACTGTTGCATGGCAAACAGATATCAATCTAACCTAAATCTGGTTCACTAGAAAGTTGTAAAAAGGATTATGAGGTATCTAAAGGGAAATACTAATTGCTCACTATGCTATCAAGGTTATGGTTTACATTTGAGAGGTTATACTGATGTTGATTGGGGAAGAGACTTATATGAGAGAAAGTCTAACTCTAGTTCTATTTTTTTCCTTAATAATGGTGTTATATTTTGGAATAGTAAGAAACAATCATGTATAGCCCTGTCTATGATGGAAGCTAAATTTGTAACCTTCTTTTCAATAGCACTAGAAGTTGTGTGGATGATTGAGGAGTCAACATTAGTTCCATTAATCTAGTGTTAGTCAACTGTGACAGTCAAACGACTATTGCATATACTAAAGATCCAAAGTTCTATTATAAAATCAAACATATAAATAGTAAGTATAATTTTGTATGATATGAGTTTTGGTGAGTTAAATATATTAATAAGTAGATTTGTGAACTTAAGTTAGAAGTGTGTTTAAACTTTCATCAGTATGACATTCTCTTTGAAAAGGACATACACTCCATAAGAAAAGGAGAAAATATTATAGCATATGATTCATACCATGTGTGTAATAAATAAGATCATCAAAGATAATAAAAGTGAAGATCTCAGCTTATTATTGCATGAGACCCTGAGGTTATAAGAATCCTCATAGTCTACCCTCACAACTTCTATTAGTTACTTTAAATTTAATTTAATATTTGCTATCTTAGGAGTCGCTAAAGGATCATGGATGATGTGGTTTAGCAGGAAACTCCTAGAAAAGTGACTTAAGTTATAGTTAAAAGAATCGTGAGAAGAGAAAGATCATTGGAGTATAACATCAATTTATATCCACTGATCGATCAATTACAATTTATTAGTGATAAAATATAATTGTGAATATAAAATATGTTCATAAGTGAGATCGTGAGACTTAATAGAAGTGATGAAATGGTTTAAGGTATTACATACTATAATCTACTCTAAAATTTATTCAGTTGTGAAGCTATATATTCTTAATAGACATATAACACTGAGTTTTTGAAGTAAGCTAGTCACACGACTTATTTTCTAAAGATGAATTATTATGTAGCATAGGAAATGTGTTCACTTAAGTTTATTGTGCATTCCACTATATGCGAGTGAGAAGTTTTGGATTTTTGAGTTCGGATCCATCGATATTAGGAGCCTAAACTATTTAAATTTTAAAAATTACTAAATGCAATTATTAAAATAGTAGATAACTTCCTACACCAGGAAGTTATCTATACGTGAAAAAGAAAACAAAAATCACTTAAGTTTATTGTGCATTCCACTATATGCGAGTGGGAAGTTTTGGATTTTTGAGTTCGGATCCACCGATATTAGGAGCCTAAACTATTTAAATTTTAAAAATTACTAAATGCAGTTATTAAAATAGTAGATAACTTCCTACACCAGGAAGTTATCTATACGTGAAAAAGAAAAAAAAAAGACATAAAAGTGCACATGTGTGTAAGAGAAAAAAATCAACATAAAAGAAGAATAAAACAATTCTACTATAAACAAAAGAGATTTAAGTTGTGAAATGAAAGAATTTTTTTTATTGTGACTCTCTTCATTGATTAGTAATTTAAGCCTTTCGTTTCGATCGATATCTGCTGCATTACAACAAGTCTTGTTATTTTTAATTACTATTATTTTTTTAATTATTAAAATATTTAAAATTTATTTAAAAATTAAAATAAGATTTTTAAAAAATTAAAATTATAAATAGTCCAATTGAAAATGTAAAAACAACCTGAATTTTTTTATGAATATTGATCCAATAACTTGATTTGACCCGATTACAATTTAATATGACTCAATCTTAATTTATAAAAAAAAATAACTTAAAATTAATCTAATATAATAATAATTCGATCTAAACCCATTCAATCTGAATTATTTACTATCTCTATATTATTCAATATGCCAAATACCAAAAATGATAGACTTAAAATTTAGCATTACTATCTATTTAATTTAAATATGAATTTCCTGTGAATAGAAAAACATAGTGAAAAGTGAGGTGTTTTTAGTAGGAAAAGTATCGGTGTTACATTTGGCAACACCTACAATAATGTCGCATCCAAGGCCATTTGGAATCATTTTTTTCACATTAATATATATGTTTTTTTCTTTTTTGCATTGAGATGGTGTTTTAGTGGCACAATATATATTTTTTTCTTTAAATAAGTATTCAAATATTTTTTTAAATTTTGTACAAAAAATGAATAAAACGTTTGAGTGACTTGGGTACTATAATTTTTTCTTTAAATAAAAAACAAAATTTATTTAAATATTTTTTCTTTTTTGCTCAAATTCTGTATAAAAAGTAAACAAAAATATTTGAGCGTCTTGGTGCTACTGTTTTTTTCTTTTTTGTTGCTACAATTTTTTTCTTTTTGAACAAATAAAAATAAAATTTGTTCAAGTATATATAGAATTTGAATAAATTTTATATGTAAAATAAATAAATTTTGTATATACGAAATTTATAGAAATTTTTCAAATTTTGTATAAAAATAAACAAATTTATTATTTTAAATAAATAAATTTTATATCTAAATAATAAATCAAACACGACCTAATATGGTTATTATTAATATCGAAGTCGTATTTGACTTATTAAAATTTTTTTAAAACATAAATGAATGAAAATAATATATAATTTGATTAAAATAGATAGAAAAATTGAATATAAAATAAATAAATTTTGTATTTGATAAAAAAGTCAAATATGATGTAGGTGTGACAACATTACAGCTGTTGCATTTGTGGACTTACCAGCCTCCTTTTTGGTATTGTGTTTGGGAATCTAATTAGGACGTCTAAAACAAGCATTTGGAATTGGGACCAATAAGCAAGCAGTAATTACTTCTAAAACGTGTGGGAAGAAGTTCCTTCTTATTATTGGGTTGGCCTTCAAGATTCTCCCATCTTCCTCAGTTGAGTGCAAAATTATTTTGTTTTCATATTGTCATGCTTTATTTTTCTTAAATAAAAAATATTTTAAAAAATGAAAACCATTAAAATTCAAAATTATGATCTTTAGTGTTATGAAGCAGATATTTGACCATTAATGATTATGTATTTTTATTATAATGCTATAATTAGTATTATTTTTAAGTATTTAGATAATAATCTTATCAATATATGTAATCATTTATTATTTAAAAATTTAATAAAATTATTATGAATAATTAATAAATTACACACATAATTTAATTTAAAGGATGTATATGAAAAAACATTGCAAATTTTTTTTTGAACAAATGTGAAATGGAACACACACATACAAACAACAAACAACAGCATATAATCCGCGGGAACTAACAAGGGCCACAAGTGCATATCACACTCATTCAAGTAATTACTGAATGAATATGACAGATATCCAACATGGGTTTTGATTTCCATGCTCTTACATGTTCAAAGTAAGAAACATAATTTTGCCTAAAAATCTCAATCTTTTGTTCTTTAGCTAGCTTGAAATATGAAAAATTAAACAACGCATGTCCATAGAAACAGAACACTATAATTAACTAGATATTTCACCAGCTCATAAGACTTTAACTAGAGAATCTCTACCTGCCTCAAGGAACTAATCGATGCTACTTCATTCATGTACCTTAGTTTCTCCTACTATAGCTTTGATCAATAATTCAACAAGCTTCACAAAAATTCCCCAGCTATTATAGTAACTAAGTAAGCAACAGATTCAAACTATTCAAAATGTTCTTGCTATCCTATGGAAAAATTTATATGGGCAATACATATATTATAATTGTTCTTGATATGCTTTCATATCCTGAAATCGCCGTATACTTTTCTTGTTTTTTGTATTATCAAACATGTCTTATATATATATATATATACATCAACCATTCATTTCTCATAAAATTGTGTACTCAATTCTTTATAATATGCATGCATGGCAAAAAAATTTCTTATAGTAGGAGTCTAAATGGTTATTAAATTTTTTCTTTTTTTATCCATTAAAAGTTTATAATATCTAGTGATTAAAGAGATAAATTAAAGAAGTGTCGTAAACAAGTGATTCTGATCAAACTCGCAAAATTTAATGATGTTATACATAAAATTAAATAATCAATAAAAGCAATTGTCCCCACTTACCCCAACATAGATCAACAATCATTTTACACCTAGATGCATACATCCGATATATCTTATACAATATCTCCTTAAAAAAAATACTCACTTTTTTTTATATAAAGGATTAAAAGAGAGAATAAATTATGCATGGCAACGAAATGGGAACATCTGATCTCTTTCATGGGTCATGGCATAACTGTATAATTGATATCTTCTTCATCTTTTGTTTTTTTTGTTTTTTTTTTCCTTTTTAGGCTAACCGCTAAAAAGGCTTGAATACTCCTGTATTTCAGGTTTTCAACCCCAGTAAACTGAGAACGCATAACCACAAGTACACACTCAAAATCAATAATTAAATACTAGCTAATTACAAGTTGATACACAGACCCGTACGTAAATGCATAATAAACACTATTATTCTGATAGGGAAAAAAGAAAAGAAAAGAAGAATGGTATACATAAATACATAATATACATAGGTTTTGAAAACGACCTTGTATGGCTGTATGCCCTCTTTCTATATGTCGTTCCCCACACTCATAATTTATAAATAACACCCAATTAGTTTCACGTTCTTTATGTCCGTTTCACTTCCCGTCGTCACTACGGCCATCTTCACCTCCCGTTTTAACTGCCGCTCTTCATTTCTTTCTCTCATCCCCATCTCTCATTCTCTTCTCATCATACCCTTTTCTTTTCTTTCCTTTTTTTTTTCTTGGGAGGTGTAAAAAAAAATTTTGTTTTTAATAGAGAACAAAGTAGTACTTGTTGGTTTGTTTCATTGTTCTATTATTAATTTCATGACATACATATATTCCTATAGATAATCAACCTTGGTGGGTGGGCAATCTTTTTATTATTATGACAAGATGGATCTTCAAGATTGGCCTGAACCAATAGTTCGAGTTCAGTCCTTGTCTGATAGTTGCATATACGAAGTACCTGACCGATATATCAAGCCACCACAAGATCGGCCATGCCTAAATTCTGCTTCTCATACTAGTGATGCCAATATCCCTATTGTTGACCTCGGCGGCCTCTATAGCGAAGATGATAGTGTTCGAGCCTCCATACTGGACCAAGTTTCTACAGCGTGCCGCTACTGGGGGTTCTTTCAAGTCATTAACCATGGTGTTCGGCCAGAGTTGATGGACCAAGGCCGAGAAATATGGAGAGAATTCTTTCATTTGCCGATGGAGGTTAAACAAAAGTATGCAAATTCGCCCAAGACTTACGAAGGTTATGGTAGTAGGTTAGGAATTGAAAAGGGAGCCATTCTTGATTGGAGTGACTACTACTTTCTACACTATCTTCCCTTGTCTTTAAAGAACTACAACAAATGGCCTGGCCTACCACCTAATTGCAGGTAATCTAATCTCTACCTATAAGAGCTAAACACTCAACCCTTTTCTTGGTTTCTTCCATATATTCATATGGCTTTATCGAAACATCAAAATTCTTTAGCATGAGAGAAGAAGATTTACTAGTAAAATTTCAACTCTAACGAGCACTTTGGAGATTGGAATTTGACGTGTCAGGTTGCTTTTTTTTTTTCTCTTTTTTATAATCATCGTACTTGGTGTATGAATATTTAAAAGTTGCCTATAAACTTTGCCTGCCACTTATATCACAGCCAAACAGTTGTACAAGTCAACTAATATGTTTGGATTTTACTTAACTAACATTGTTTTTGTTCCTTTGGTACATATATAATCTTATGACTAAAAGGGTTTATTGTAGGGATGATTATAATTATTTTTGTTTGATTCATATGTGTGTAGGGAAGTGATTGATGAATATGGTAAGCAAGTGGTGGAGCTATGTGGGAGATTGATGAAGATACTATCTATAAATCTTGGATTAGGAGAGGCAAGTCTTCAAGAGGCATTCGGTGGTGAAAATATTGGGGCATGTCTAAGGGTAAATTTTTATCCAAAATGTCCACAACCTGACTTGACCCTTGGTCTATCATCACATTCGGACCCCGGTGGCATGACCCTTCTCTTGCCGGACAATAACGTGGCTGGACTTCAAGTCCGGAGAGGGGATGATTGGATAACTGTGAAGCCAGCTTCACATGCTTTTATTGTCAATATTGGTGATCAAATTCAGGTAACAAGTTGAGTCCTTTCTCTTTCACTAAATTATCGACAAATGTGAAATATGTTTGGTTCAGAGCATTAGTGAACCTAATTAAAGGCACATGGACTGGAGGGTCCATGCTTTAATGGGTAAATAATGATGTTATCACTTGTGGTCAAAAGGTTTTCAATCAACATGTTAAGGTCACTTGGCCAATGGCTATGTCCCCTTTCCTTTAGAGTGCAAGAGGAGGGGAGAATAAGCATACATGAATAATATTCAAAATGTTTAAGACCCACTAGATAAATATTATTATACCACCCACAATTCCATCTTCTGCAAAAAATAATTAAAATTATCCTAAAATTTTACTGATATTATGATAATAGAAGTGAGATTATATGCTCGAATTAGATAAACACGATAAAGATCTCGTAGATTCAATTCTTACCCATTATACAAAATAATTATCTTTAGTGATCACAAGTGCTCACTTTCAATTTCTTACCACAAAATGGTCTTTGAAAAGTATGTGTTTCGTGCTCCTCTGCCATATTTCATACTCCTCTTACCACAAATAGAATACCTAATTCTTTAAGTAATGTATACCACGTTTTTAACATGCGCACAGAAGCTCAATGTTGACGCCGTGGCCCATTAAGTCATTATTGAGATCACAGACGCTAGTAGTTAGACTGTTCTTTTCATTATTGATCCATATTATATTGAAATCCTCTTTTTGACTAATCAACATTGCCGTCACTTTTTTTTTTTTTTTTTTAAAAAAAGAGTACATTAAAGTTCAAAATTTTATGATTTCTTAGCATTTCAAATTATACATCAGTCTAATTAAAAAAATATTCATATTTAGTATAGTATATATTTTTTTGATTAAAAAATAAATATTCTATCAGTCATCTATTTTTTTATAAATTAAAGATTTTTATTCGGTACATGAAAATATTCAAATGGATCAAATTATCAAAGTTTGAATATTTGTGTTTTTTATTACGAGGTAAATATCAAATAATCCAATGATTAAAAAAAGATAAAATTTTCAATTTAAAATTCTTTTTATCCGGTAAGATCGACACTCGATTATTAAGCTGTTAAATTGCTAATATGTAGTGAAATTAAAGTGTTCTCAAAAAATAATTAATTTATTTTGCATGGTTTAATATTTGAATATAGGTACTAAGCAATGCAATATACAGGAGCGTGGAACATCGAGTGATTGTAAATTCAGCAAAAGAAAGACTATCACTTGCCTTCTTCTATAATCCAAAGAGTGATATACCCATAGAACCAATGAAGGCGCTTGTGACACCAGAGTCACCTTCACTATACTCAGCTATGACATTTGATGAATACAGACTTTTCATTAGAAGAAAGGGTCCTCGAGGCAAATCCCAAGTGGAGTCTCTAAAATCTCCAAAATGATATGATTTTGGATTTTATATTTATTTTTATTATAATCAATTAGTGGTCATTGTATAGCAAGAAAAAGGGTTGAATTGGTGAAAAATTTTAAATTTTAGAGGAGAATGTTTGTTAAGCAAGAAATAAAAAAAGTAGAAGAAGAATAGAATAGTTTTGTAGAAGTTCGTGTATCAATCAACCCTATATTTACTGTTCAATTCTTCCAATTTAGTGTTTCACTAATGTTGAATTGTCTTTTAAAATTTACGTCTAGCTTTGCAACTTGTGTTTCTACAAAAGCTCACACACAACCTCACTAGTGTTTCACAAGACTAGTGCTCAATCTGGATAAAAAATTTACAATCAAAGGCTAACTCTTAAATCCAAATCTAATGGTATTTAATACTCACATCAAACAACAACAACTCAAATACAAGAAATTGAATGCTTAAAAGTTGAGAAAAAAATTTGCAAGAGTTTTGCTATAATGAATGTTATTCTCTGACATTTATATTAATTTGATGGTGTATTTATAGGTTATTCTTACAAAGTAGATGTTAGAGATAAAATTATGTCCAAATCTCTAAGGTGTGTTAGACAAATATGCATTAAATACTTGTCAAACAAAGTTTGCGATCGAGATTGTATAATCACGAGCACGATCTTAACATAATACTTGAATTTTACTCAATCACGATGGAGAATCCCATTGATATCTAACGACTAGTCCACGTAATATAAAATCATTGATTCTTTAGAAAAATAGTCATTATGTCCCTTGAGTAAGAGTGAAAGCTACGATCTCTACTTTTCCCCTTTGGACGAGATAATTACTGCAAAATCATCTGCTCAAATGGAAGTGTTGTTTCACCAAAAGCGTCGTCTCGACCATTGTTTCACTACCACAAATTTTGATGTTTGAAAGGTTCTTTGGGACACTTGATATAATCTAGTTGAAGACTTAAATCCCTCCAAATGAATACAAAAATAGCGGCAGCGATACTAGACATGACATACACTGCAAAATTGTTTGCCTAAATTTTTCTTACTCTTCTGCAAGAGAACAGTTACAACCTTCTAATCTATGACCTTGAATTAAGATTAAATTTTTAAATCTTCGAGAGGAAGGCCTCCATTCAAATTCTAATGCGATCCTACCTAAATATATGTAAGATCAACACTTAAAATGAATGTTAGGACTTATCAATTTACATTGTCAAAATAAAAAAAGAGTTTTGATTTAAGTTTGACCAACCTAGTCCAACATCAATTATAATCAACCCCTTCACCAGTTGTTTGTTATTTGACCTTAATTGTACATCTCTTGTAATCAAAAGGAGATTTTGCCTCCATGATAACGCAAATGATGCAAAATAAAGGATACAAAAATATAGAAATTAAACAAAAAATTGGTCATTCTTATTTATCTATTTATTTATTTATAGGAGGGAAAACTGAGGGAGTTTAGGGTCTAAAATTCTAATTATATCTCATTTTATTAAAATGTTGTTGATTATTGAAATTATTATTATTATTTGTAACTATTTATACATATAATTATAAATATTGATATAAATTATATAAACATAATAATTTAATTTAAAAAAAAAATATAATATGTTTAACAATATATTGAACATTTCTTTTTTTTTAATGTTATAATAATTTTATTAAAAAAATGATCGAATAATAAATTAGCCATAAGTAATGATAATATAATTAAAATTATTAATAAATAAATAAATTATTTTTAATAAATAAATTTCAAAATACATTTATCTTTTTACATGTAAAAATAAAACATATTGACAAAAACTTCAAATTATATTTTTTTGAATTATAACTATGAAATAATTTATCAACTATCAACTATTATCAAATACTATTTTTATTATTTTAATTAAACATCCTTTTATACTTTTAAATTTAAAAAAGTAATATAACTTTTGAAAGTAAATAAACAATCCTTACATCCTATCATGAGATGTTAGTCTCATTTAGCACTTGTTACATGTCAAGTATTTAGTGTTTCTTATTATTTATGTATCAAAATATTTAAATATAAATAAATAATGTTTCAATCAAACAACATATAATTTTTTTTACTTTTGCTATTATATGTATGCTAGTAGATTAGTTGCACTTTGCATGACTATAATTTGATAATTTAAAATATTAATAAAATAAAAATTGACATAAAATATATTATTAAATAAATAATATTCATTTTTAAATAGATAATATATAAAAAATAATTTTTTGTTTTATATTTTTTTAGTTAACTATTTTATAGTTTTTCTTAATAATTCTTTAGTTTCATTTATAATTATTTTTATTTAAGTTGTTTTATATAAAAATCCTAATAACTTATGTGTCAAATAGTTTGTTTGACAAATGTTATATTTTTATCTAAAATAAAAAGTTAGATTCATCTACAATTATCATATTTTTTTTTGTCTTAAATAAAAAGTTAGATTCATCTAAAATTAAAATAAAAATAAAATTAATTATATACTAGTCAATAATTCATACGTTGTATGATTATAATTTAATATATCATGTAAAATATATTTAAAATATTATATAAAATATGTGATTAAATAAATAAAATTTATTTTCAAAATAGATAATATATGAAAACTAATTTTTAGTCTGGTATTTTTTTAAATGCTTATTTTGTAGTTTTTTTATTTCTATTTATAATTATTTTTAATTAAAAAGTTTTATATAAAATTTCAAATTGTTGATGTCAAACTGTTAATTTTACAATATCAAATTTTTATTTCAAGTAAATAATTAATGGATAAGTAATAATTATATTTGAATCTGAAATTAAGATTGACTATATATATATATATATTGATTGATTGATTGATTGATTAGATGGCATATAGATCCGTGCATCTATCACCAACTTGGGAGGAACAAGAAAATACATCTTTGGTAATCTTGACTAATAAGACATGAAATTAACTGTCATTCGTTTGACAAAAACAGAAATATCACGTGTCCAAATTAATTCTATAATGTCGGCAATACTTAGAATGAAGATTAATATCAAGAGAAAATTGAAGCTTCATTGTTCAAAATTTTTTCCTCAAATGTGAATAGCATTTAAATAATACATGGGAAGGAAAGTTTAGACGGCCCTCCTAATTTTAAAGAAGATTTACTAATGATGGCTTCAAAACCAACCCACACAGACATTATTTAAAAAGTCAAGATAAAATAATAATAATAATAATAAATAAATATTATTATGACGTAAATTGATATTTTCACATCAAGATAAAATAAATGCTATATTAAGTATATAGCATTCAAATCAATTCAAAATTTAATATTTTTACATTAGTATTTTATTATGACTAAATTTAATAGAAATTTTATACTTATATTGATTTTAAAATTAAGAATTTTTAAGTCTATTTAAAAGTTTTAGTTTAGTCTTTTTTTAGCATATGTATTGTACATATATTTTTAATATTTATTCAAAAGAAAAAATATATACGATTTTTCATAATATAGAATATTTATTAAATATTCAAAGAATAAATAATTAAAATATTTATTGAATTTCATTGTATTTGAATCATCTAAATAAAATCTAATTATAATTTTTTATCTATTAACTTTAGAAACCAAAAGCAAGTCATTTTATCTATATCTACATATACGTGTGTGCGTGCACGTGCGCGCGTATGTGGGCACGCACGCATGCGATGTGTATGTTTTCAATCACCTGGAATTTTGAATTAGTTTTTATTTTTGCTTGAGAATTTTTTTCATCAACTATTAATGGATAAAAGCAAATCATTATTTTTTTTTAAAGAGCAAAAGTAATCACTAATTTCACCTTTCATAAATATAAGAGGTAGAAAAGAAATTGTGGGTCACCCACAACTATACTTTTTTTTGTATTATATATTCACTTATTTGTATGGAAAATAAATAAATACAAAGGTAGAAATAGAATAATAAACAATATCACTCACAACTAATGTGATGACTTGTAAATATATTGGCATATTCCAATTCTAATGAATGAGCCATTCTTTTCAACTCTTCAAAAGCTATATCTTTATTTTTAATTCCTGTGTCAATAGTGTGAACTATAGACTAAGGTTCCTATATATTAATCTATAAATCAAATAATTTAAAAATAATCACAGAGTGGTATAATTTAAAATCTATTAATATCTACATAACCTTTTATATTTTTTTAAATTTTTTTTACAAGTAAACTTAATGATCAAATATCACATGTTGGACAGGCCAAAATTTTCAACTCAACACTAGCAAGCAAGGCAAAATTATGGGTTTTGAATATTCAAACATTATTTTACTTCAATCTTGTTCAATGTATATGTTGCTAAAAACAAAGAATCAAGGGAATTTAAAATTTTCTGTAACATAAAATACATCACTCAACATAATTATGATCTCTCCATATACAATGGCGATGGATTCATTCTTTTGGTTTTAGAGCTTCAAACTTTGCAAAAAGTCACATCTTCTATTATTATAGGTAATCATCTTACTTAGTGTACAGTTGACAAACTTGACTTTAAAGCATAGAAAGATTAATTTATAATACATGCAATTACGTGTACATATTTTTAAATCACATGTTTGTTGCCATGTAGCTTTTTGTGGTATTTCAATAACTTTGTCTTTGTTATTGATGAAAATGACAAAATAATTTTAATACACTGAAACAATTTAAAATTATAGTTGATGATTTGGATCAAGAAACCCTTACCATTTGTTTGTTTGATGCGAAATAATTAATTATAATAGAATGAAATCGAGTATAATTTTGTATTATATTTTATTATAATTAATTACATTCTATCAATGACTGAGATTATTGTTTAATATTGGTCTCATGCCTTAATAAGCGTTGTAATTTTTCATTAAATTCAAAATTTTAGTTTAAATTATTTAAATTCAATTTGATTTGATAAAATTAAATGATTCAAATTCAAAATTTGTGATTTTGGAATTAAATTCAACTTAATTCTAATTCAATTCATAAATAAATTTAAATCGAACTAATTTTAATTTGATATATTTTAATTTTATCCAATTATTTTGGTAAAAAATATTCAATTATTAAAGTTCGAGCTCCTGTAAAAATGCAATTGAGAAATATTTTTGGCAATATATGTATTATATTACAATCTTATAAACAATATAATTTTAAATATTTAAATAATAATTTTATTAATATATATAATTATTTATTTTTTAATAAATTATATATATATATAATTTAAAATTTTTATATCATAACACTATTATAAAATTCATCAATTTGTTTCAGGCATCACGTCTCTGATTTATTCTTGTCCATTTATAAAAGAATTATTTATGTGACACTATGGCTAACTGTTGCAGTGCAAACCTTTAAGGGGGAAAAAAAACAAAACAATAATGCTATGAATTTTGAATTGACAGCATAAAAAAATATAAGTATAGAGTATATAAAAGAAGACTAACTATAACAATAAAAGGAAATAAAATGTCTTTTTGGTTTGTTTTGGGCTATCTTTTTTTTTTTTTTTTTTCCTGAAAATTTTAAGTATCATCTCTTGTGTGACTAGTAAATAATGCGAATAAGATTATATTTAATTTTTTAATAAAATTTATATAAAATTTAATTATATATTTTTTATTTTCTATATTTAATCATATAAATTTTATATTTATTTTTTTCATTTTTTGTAATTATCTATAAAATTTAAAGTAGTTAAATACGATATTAATAGCAGCAGTAACATAGTGTTTAGTTCCTCTAAATTCTTAAAAAATATAAATACTAAATTTATATGATCAATTGTAAAAATGAAAGATATACTATAAAAGTTTTATATAAAATTTATAAAAATAAAATTCAAACTTAATTTTAGTCGCAATGCTACTGTTCGTCCTGACAATAACTTCATGTTTTTTTTTTTCCGCCAAGTATTGAGTGTTAATATATATATATATATATATATAACAAGTAAATAAATAAATAAATAAAATCTTGAGCGCTGTTAGGACTTGTATTAAGGCTGAGTTCATGTTGTTTTCTTTATGGATCAATATGGCAATTATTATTCAATAATCAATTATTGCATCAGAATTTGTATTATTCATAGCAGTGTGAATTCAGAAATTTTTATTAATGGGAAAGTTTACATAATTAGTTTAAACATAAAACCAGGTTATACTTTCATAAATAAAAATAAATAAAAGATAAAGATATATTCATAGAATGGATATATATATATATATTATTAATCAACTATTAATAAATTTATTGTTAATCGTATTCATATTCATATTATTAAATCAAGTTCTAAATTTTATTAAATTAGAAATGTTGCAATGATTTTTTTATTAAATAGTATTTAAGGACTTTTCAAACCTGCGAGGTTATGAATTTTAATTATATATATGAAGCCTAATGAACAAAAAAAAAAAAAAACTGCATTAGCATATAATAAAAAAATAGGATTTAATACATCAAACTCAAAGAGTTTGTGAATTTAAAAATAATTTTAAAAGTAAAATAAAATTAAACAATAGATTTAGTGATTAATTTTTACTATTAAAATGATGAATAATAGTCTAATTTTGATAAATTATATGATTATGATTTAAACTGAATTAAAATATAATTAAAAATAACATTATATAATAAGAGCAAATTTAAAAAATTTAGTAAAAATAAAATAAAATTTCATTAAATAAATTAAGGATGGATAGAAGATCATCAATGGAGGCATTTCGGCCTCTGTTTAGTAGGAATATTCCGGAGTTGTTTACAATGGCAGATGGGTTCATTTCATAATTGTAATTTGATATTGGAATGTGATTCTAAACCAAAGATGATGTCAATGAGCCATTGAATAAAGACAAAGTGCTTCTATTATTATCCACTTAAGTAATATAATTATATCCATTACCAAGACATGTCTCTATCAATGAAGTTGGATAATCATGTTAGGACTAGATTTTACATTGTCATATTCTCACTTGGATTATGAAATGGGCCAACTTCTTCTTTAACTTTTAATGGCATGGACACATTTCCAGCGCCACTATCAAAAAAGTTAGGAATATATAGATAGAAATTTCACTAAATAATATTGATTGGTTTATTGGATCTTAAAATTCAAACTTTGAAGTTTCGATAATAAATTCTTTTAATTTTAAAAAATTTATTTAAAATTCAAATTGATCAAAATAAAATAATGTAGTATGTAAAATATTAAGTTAAAATAATGTTATTCGATATTAGTAACTAATGTTAATTGATTTTATTAATTTTTTTTTATAAAAACTCATGCCAATTGATTTGTCATGTCATGGTTTAATCAATTTACATTTTGACTAATTTTATCATAATTTTATTAATTTTAATTAATTTTACAAAAATTAAAAGAATTAAACAATTTTATTAAAATTTAAAAAATATTTAAATTTTAAGAGACAATAAGTCGATATATATCCGAATAATTATCCTCAATCTAGAAAATAAAATTTTGGAAATCCCATTTTGATTGAAAAGGATAGCAAAATATATCCAACAAGTGGCAAACTCTATATTAACTTGTTTTATTGACAATAATGGATTAGAACAAGCAATAACTAGTGCAACAGGTTGTTCACTCTAAAGGGACTTGATGTTTAGCTTGGGTTCTTGTTTCTAGTCTATATTGTATGTTGTATTCTTGTGTCAATGTCTTACATTTCTTGGCTTTTTTCTTTTTTTAAAAAATTATAATCATATATATTGACTATTTCTTTATCATCAATAAATTTTTCTCACCATCCATCATAGACAATAATGACTGATTAAGATATCGAGTTTAAGTACAAAATGAATCTAATTAGCACTAAACAATCAAAATTGATTAATTTTCAACTCCTTGTTGGACACTAGAAATTTTGTGCATGTGATTTTGCTTGTCATATAGACAAAGTTATAATCATGAGATAAGTTTACTGAAAATTATCTTCTAGAAAAATAAGGAAAAAATAAGATTGTTAATGCATGTGTATTATGTAAACATAAAAGTACAATATATATTTATTTTTAAAAAAATTCAATATTTTTTTTGTTATTTTGATTTTAAATTTTAATTTTTTATTATTATGGTATCCTATAAATTTTTTGCTAATCACATAAATGATAAAACTTTACACTATTAAGTGTCAGATTGATTAGCAAATTATGGAATTAATTTGTCTATTAGTACTCAATTTTATGATATTTTTTCGAATTGTATTTCTTCTTGTTACTGCATGACATTTGCGGTGTTTTCTTACACTCATGTTTGCTTAATTTATTTTAAAGTTATTTATCTATTATGTAATTAAAAAAATTGTCATTTATATGATTGTTGAAGAAATTCAAAAGGTGCCATAATAACACAAATTATTTAAATAAAATAGGTTAAATCATACGTAGAGTAGTTTTTCAAACTTTTTCAATATATTTTTTTATTAATTTAGTTTCCAAATTTACAACCCTAAAGATTTGCAATTGATTTTAATATTAAAAATTAAAATTTCATTAATTATTCCATTAGAAAAGGGCTCATTAATTAATTATTATGATAACATTTTCCTCAATGAACAATAATCTTTCTAACTACAAATTATAGTTCATGAGAAGAAGGCCTAAGGATCATATTGGCCATTAATCTTTCAAAACACAAATTATAGTTGATGACAATGATAAGAAGGCATAAGGGAGAGATGACAACAGATAGGACATGGGTACAGTAGAGTAATGTTAAATTCTTATTTATATTTAAAAAGATATATGTCTCTCCATATATGTATTCATACCCATTTAAGTATTAAATATTAAATTTATCATTCTTATTGATAAATCTTGGATAACTCATGAGTAATTTATTATCTAAATAATTATCAAAATATTTTAAAAATATTTATATAAATTAAATAATTATTAATTTATATCAAATAATATGCATTATATTTAAAGAGGGTCTAAATTAAACAAAAACTACTAAAATACTAAAAAAAAATTGAATAGTTCAAAGTTTGTCTAGTTCTCTAGATGTTACGGATTAGATACATCATAATTAATAAATTCAATTATATCTCCCTAGTATTTTACATCTAACTTAATTAAAGAAAATCTCTCTAACATTCTATATATATATATATATATATATATATATAAGACATTATATGAATTTGAGTATGAATAAACTTGATAGTTCGAATAAGATATAAATATGAGCATAAATAGAATATTACACTATTCATATTCAGCACAAACTTATTGCTTTTTTCTAGGTATGAATTTACTCATACTTATTATCCAATTAACTTAGATACTATCTGATTTGATGAGGTAGGATTTGGGTAAATAACCTAAAGGTAATGTATAAATTGTCATCACTAGCCTAAGAATCATATTGATAATTTTATCACATTCAAATAATCAAATCAGCCCCTAATTTTTTTTTATTGGAGCCAATCAACCCTTTTATATGTGTGAATTTCGTGATCTAGACCCAATTGTTAATAGAGTATGCACTGCACAAACACTGACAAGGATAACAGAAATAATCATAAAAAAATAAGTTAGTTTCACTTAGTCAAATAGATAATATTTTATCAGAATTTTTAAAATTGGATTGAATTAGTCATTAAATTCATAAAATCAAAATCTAGTTAGTCAATTAATTAGGGGGTCAAAATCGAGACTTAATCAAAATCGATCAAAACTAATAAATAAGTTTAAATTAAAATAATATTATTTTGTGAAAAAATTAATTTTTTATAAAAATATATTTTTTCAATATTAAAATATTTATTTTGTTATATTATACTTTTATTTTAGAATATTTTAAAATAAAATATTATTAAATCAAATCAATCATACCGATCAAATCGAAAAACAATGAATGGATTAAACCAATTTTAAAAAATAATGCATTTTAATGTTCAAACATATACAAAGTGCTTAAGCATGTGGCTGGAGAGAGGAAAGAAATCTCTAAATCGATAGTTCCACTTATCATTTTCTCCAAATTGAAACACCAAATCCAAACACTCTTTAAAATGAGAAATTCTTCAGTGCATTAAATTTGTCATATAACATTTGTTTAATTAATAAATATTATTTTAAAAATTAAAATTATCGTTAAAAAATTACTCTACATGATAAGTTATAATTGATTAATTCATAATCTACATGACGAATCACGTCCATCAGAATTTCACCTTCAAAATCACCTTGCCATAACGTCAGCATCATCCTCTGCAACTCAATAGTTACTAATCAAAACAATACCATTTCATCATCCTAAATTCAAACCAAAAACCAAAATAACTAGGACTAGAGTGCTCATTTTGTGGCACTTCTTCTACAGCACTTGCACGCATGTGTATGATGCCTATGTCCATAGCCATCTCAGCATTCTCCGAGTTGCTGCTAATAAGTGGTTTCTTCTTCCTCTTGAGAATGATCTTCAGCAACCGACCCATGCAACTCCCATTACTAGCTTTGCTTTGTTATGCATCACATGGTCGGTCTTAGCAGCTAGCTGATGACCCAGTTCCGTTGTTCCTACGCCATCATTTTCTAGTGCATTTCTTTGTCATAATCATCTGTTCACTATTCACGGGTATGATTATTGTAGCAGTATACGTTACTTTAGCAGCATAAAAAAATGTTAGGCCAGAAGGTAGAAATTAAGAAATTCAGTGGCAGCAACAATTTCTCTCTATGGCAAAGAATGAAAGATCTCCTCATTAATAAATATTATTTACCATATATAAATCTGGACACTTTGGCCTTATGAAAATGAAAAATTCGGCATGTTCATCGATTGTTGGAATTGGAGATCTTTGCGTACAAATAAATACAGGTTGTCAATTGACATTAAAAGATATGAAACATGTTCCAGATTTGAGGTTTAATCTCATGTCTATTAGAGCCTTTGATGGACAGGGCTTTGAGAGTTACTTTGGAAACAGTGGATGAAAAAACTCTACAAAGGATCATTGATTGTGGCAAAAGGAAAGGCTTGTAGAGGTTTGTGCAAGTGAAGTAAATGTGGCAGCTGATTCTTCACCAAATTTATGGCATAAAAAACTTGGCCATATGAGAGAAAAAGGACTGCAGATTCTGATAAAGAAGAATGTTATTCCCTTGGAGAAAGGTTCTTTAACTCATCCTTGTGATTATTAATTGTTTGGTAAGCAACATAAAGCTAATAAAAGAAAGAATATGTTAGAATGCATTTATGCTGACATATGTGGTCCCATGGAAGTAGAATCCTTGGAAAGAGCCAAATATTTTTTTAACCTTTATAGATGACTTCTCTGGAAAATTATGCGTCTATTGAAGATAAAAGATCAGATGCTTCTAAACTTT
The DNA here is from genome assembly GCA_949677035.1 of Omphalea diandra. Classification (NCBI taxonomy): domain Eukaryota; kingdom Viridiplantae; phylum Streptophyta; class Magnoliopsida; order Malpighiales; family Euphorbiaceae; genus Omphalea; species Omphalea diandra. The sequence goes on from CATIWR010177170.1 coordinate 19,887, forward strand.
CAACACTTCCATGCCATGGTAGAAAGAGAAACTGGAAAGAAGTTGAAATGCCTATGATCAGATAATGGATGTTAGTACATTTCACATGAATTTAAAGATTATTGCTCTATGCATGGGATTTGGTATGAGAAGATAGTACCTAGTACTCTCTAACATAATGGTATTGCTGAGAGAATGAACGACACCATTATAGAGAGAGTCAGATGTATGCTGAGAATAAGTAAGCTATCAGTCCTTTTGAAAAGCAAGTGTTCAAACAGCATGTTACTTGATGATAAACAGAATGGTCGCCATTCAAATGAGATGCAATTATAAAGAGACTTCTACTGGCGACGATTTAAATGTATTGCAACCATCTTTTATAATTGCATCTCTTTTTATTTTATTTTATTTTTCTTTTTTGCATGGATTGAAAATAAAATCCATCATATCTCTATGCTACTTATCACAAGGATTCTACCCAAGACTTCTATACTGACATTTCCCTCCTGATTTCAGCTTGTTGCCTATAGGCATACTTAGGATTTGGAGTCGTGGGCGTTGCTTATTCTTCTCCTTCACGGCTCAGATTCCCATAAACATTGCCTGCAGAGCCTTTCAGCTGCTGCGCACAACCTTTGGAGCCCTTGGGGTAGCCATGCTCCTGGGCGCGTTGAGTTCCACTTATAGTTGCGGAGAGCTTTCTCTACCATGAGCGCTGTTCTTTTTTTTTTGGCTGTTCTATTACATGATTCGTTGCATGCGACTAAGTATATTATTTTGTGTTATATAAGGCCAAACAGCTATGCCAGGGTAGCATGTAAATCTTTATGCTATGAAAGCCCCAATCCCAACATATTTTAGGCTATGAAAGCCTCCCATCCCCACCCTTCTTTGTGGATTTAGCCCACTCCATTCTATAACCATAAAAGCTGACCTTCAATTCAATTCGAGCACAAAAGAAGTGCCATTGATATATATAAGAGAGCGAGCACCATCAAGAAAAGAAAACGTAGGACATGCAAGTGTTAAGACCCAAGTCAAAGGACATTGTATAACATCATGTTGTTTAAACACTATGATACCAAGAAGCCAAGACATCCTTTTATACCCTCAGCTCTAGGAATTTTTTTTTTTTTATAAACAAAAAAAAGGATTAACTATCAGTGACTTATGATAACATCAGTGTGCAAAACAACGAAATCAACCTCCTCTTTCATTCAGCTATTACTGCCTTCCCTTCTTCGTGCTGCATGATGGGCATTTGTACTGCTTGATCATTTCTGCCTTGGCTGGTGTTATCTTCACACATTTCCCATGGTACCACCGTTCACATACGTCACAACCAATCCAAAACTCATCAGCACTATAAGTTCCTCCACAGCTCCCGCAGAGGGTCTCACCATGCTCATCTTCCTCTTCTCCGTAACTTTCATCCAATAACTTGGTATTTCTTACTTGTCCCTCAATTGATCTCTGCAATGAAAAGATATGTTTAAAATTTACATCTAAAATTATTGTCTATACAGACTTTTTTTATTTCAAAAAAAACAAGATAACTTTGCCTAATTCCATTGAAGAGAACAAAAGTTTTCACCTTTGTAGTGCTCCTGGATTTGCTTCCGCTGTCCATGCTGGGTTTGTCTTTTACTGGCTTCCTTCCAGTTACAACTTCGAAGAGTGTAGGCAGGTCATTTATCAAGCTAAAAAGACGCTTCCTGTCGCGGGGGGGTGGGGGCATGTAAATTTTGGTCCACATTACATTGAAAGCAAAAACAAACACATGCACATATGCATGATTGTGAAACAGGAGAGGAAAATATATCAACATCTCACCATCATAGGTAGCTCAAAAGAACAACCAGAGAGAGGAATGGTGAATCAAAAAGAAAAGGTAACTATTGAAGAAACAGATCACCGAAAAAATTATAAAACATAATATTAGAAAATTTTAGTAAGTAGAGATGATCACCCAAGGAGCCCAGCAAAATAAAAAACAAAAAACTTTCTTTGGTAACAGTTTCAAGTTATTTTAGACTTCCTTGGAACTATGTGCTTGTGATGATATTACATCCCTGGTAGGATGAACCCTAGACAACAGCATCTCAGTTGAACAGATGGCTAAACTTTATCTATGGTAAAATTCAGATAACAGTGGCATTAATCATGAGCAATATAAACAGAGCACTAGGTTGAGATAGAATACCTCATGATAGGGTGCAAACCCATACCTGAGATATAATGCTGAACAGCGGATATTAAATAGAGAAGCATGAGAATAAGATAAAAGTATAAAACACAATCCGATGCAATATTTATTTAAAACAAACTTTAAGATCGTCAGCATTTTGGATGGAAAGTATGATTTTCAGCAGATTTTAAGTTAACTGTGAACACAGGTAGTGTTTGGCACTCTGCTATTTTCTAATTTTTCATATATTTTTTCCCACTGATTTGAAGTATCAGATCCTATCCAAGCTGAATTATCCTATATCTTACACAGGCAGCCTACTCAACCTGAAGACAAAAGGCAACCTACTCATTCCCTAGCACTGTAGACAGTCTAAATAAGCTCCTTGGTTGAAGCAGTAACTCACATATTATGTCATCCAAACAAAGGAAGATGTGAGTGATATCAAAAGCATCAACGACAAAGATTTATTGCCACAATATGAGATATCTTTTTTAGGATATATTTGATACATGAGCTAGGTAACCTAAAAGGGCACATTATCTATAGGCGGTGCAAGTACAGCTACATTTCTAGGTATAATCCTAGGATAAAAATATAACGTTGTAAATACATGATCTTGTTCTAGTTATAGTCCTAGGATAAAAATACAAAGTAGTAAATACATGATCTGATTATCAATCAAGCTATGATCAAGTTAAATTTATAATATGATTAACTGTGTTCTAACTGTTATACATACAGGCAGAAAACAGGCAACAGCTTTCCCACATGAAAGGAAAACAATGTATACTAGTAGTACCACTAACGTGTGAAGGCATAATGTATGACATCACATCTACAGTTCTCTGACAAACTAATGTCAGCAGTACAGGGAAAGAGAGAGATGACATAAAGCCTAACTTAAATGAGATCAAAGGATAAACAGAAGTTGGTGAAAAGAAAACTTGAAAGATCATAACAAACCTACATCTCCCTCAAAGTCACTTCAACTCAAAATTTCGCATAAGAACCAATTATCCACATGACAACAGTAGGTTATATCATGGACATAACAACAAATTTAAGCAACTAAACAATGGGATAACTCCTAAGTCAGAACTTTTTTAAAAAAAAGTCCAGTAAAGATAAGGCGAGAAATTTAAGTAATTAATCATGGGAGAAATAGTTTATTATGCACATCAATCGAATATTTTGAATACGTGAAGAACAGTGTCTTTAATTTTTGAGATATAATCTCACAACACAAATCTACCGGCATCTAAGTAGGATGAAATTATGAACGCCCTACTTTAAATTCAACTCAAAGCAGCAAGAGCCAATTTGTTTCAACGCACAAAAGCCAATGACAACCCACGTACTCATGCATTTATCACCACTAAAACACTAGAAGTAAGCCTTCACTACCTGCCACCTCATATGGGTAAGTCATTCAAGAAGCAAGAAAGTCAAACTAACAAAGTCAGGGAATTAGCGATGTTTCTTTGGATAAAAGAGGACCTAGTTACAACCGAGAACCAAGCATGAGTTTGGTTTTAACACACAGCCTCACAGATATTAGATTATTTTCTAGATTTTAAACTTCGAAGAACGAAATAAAAACTCAATTTCAATGCATTTAATTTACAAAAAGAAAAGAGAGTGAGGGGTAAGAATCTTTTTTGGTTTCCATAAATTTCAATACATCTCACTTCTATTATTTGTATAAAATACAAATTTAGCACTATCATGAGACATAAAGTAAATGATGCACTGCTGTCCTTGCTATTATCATTGTGGTAAAACATAGAATAAGAAAAAGATTTTTTTTTCATGATCCATTATGTCTCAATATAAATTTCCGAGATAAAAATAGTACTTTGATCATAATCTAGAGGAGTTTTTCGAACTCAGTTCAACGCATAATATTGGCATCTTTTTAACCGATGTAACAATCTTCATGAACTAATATTGGCATCTTTTTAACCGATGTAACAATCTTCATGAACTACATAGTTCTCAACATATCCAAAACTGCATTTCCAAGTTGAAAAATATTATTTCAAACATACAGTGAAGCTCCTTTTTCCCATTCTTAAAACAACACTTATTAGCACTTTTTCAGCACTATTATATATGGTGATAATAATACATAAAGAAACCAAATTTTTTTCAAATTCAAAATGCATAATGATGTAATTCTCTTCAACTCCGTTAAAAATGATATAGTACAAAACTTGCAAAGCAGTATCAGATATGAATATGATTTTAAAGTCCACATAAGTCATTTTGTTTGTGCACTATATCCAGAAAAAGAAAATGATATTTTGAATTTGAAATGTCACTTTCAACAATGTTGATGAATGTGGAGCTTTCTCGAATTTTTCACAATGCACTTTTCACATCTTTATTTGAAAGAAGGATAAACTTCATACCATAATGTACCAACTATGGTCTATGGAGCTTCAAGAAGAAAGTTAAGATCTTCACATAAAAAATAAAAAATTGAAGTTCATTATGAGTAGCCCAAGGGTCAGACCTATATTGGATTGTTCTGCATGCTAGTTACTACAACGTACACTGCCACCAACATTTGAAATCAGTGTGAGTATTATACCTTTCATTGCGATTAAGTTTAGCACCGAAGTAGAATGCCACAGATAGCAACCAACAGTCACTATGTACTGCAACAAGTGAAAGCCAGTCTCTGCGATGCATCCCATCTCTTGCAAAATTGATGCCCAATGCTGGCTCAGGAAGCTCAGGCGGAACTTCCTCTGCTGGCAGAGTTACCTCCCATGACTCATTTGGATGTCCATACAAACACAGATTCTCTTTTTCTGAGAGATCACATATAGGAAATTATTATTTTACATACAAGTAATACAAATTAGCGGATTCCACTAAATCAAAAGAATGGAACATCCAAAACTGCATAATCAACTGACAAATAAGGAACATCAAAGCTCCATTATCTATTTATCTCCAAATACAGCGCAAGATATATATGAAAAAAATAGCAATTAAAAGATTGCAACTTCTCCATTCTCAGAGACATACATGTGAATCTAATTGAGAGATTCAAATATACGTAGGTAATGTACCTAAAGGAAAAAACTGAATATCACAAATCACAGCACCCACCGCAACAACAACAAAACTTCCAAAGATTACTTCTTTTTGAATGCTGACTGACAAAATTCAATAAACTTTCACTAAACAAATGAAATTAAATCCATTTATTTAACTTAATCTACATGCATGCTTCATTTCAAATACACTAAACAATAGAAAATCACAAATTTCCAAGGTCAGAAACAAACTCTGAAGCAACTAATGAAAATTCACAACTTCAATTAATGTAGGAAAAAAAAATTAAGCAAAGAGAAGAAACAGACCTGGATCGCATTGAGAGTAGAATTCATCCACATCTGATTAGCATATAGCCAAAAAAAAAAAAAAAGGACTAAGCATAACAAACAGACAATTTTTGTTAAAAGAAAAAGAAAAATTAGGGTATTGAAGGGAAAACCGTAAGTGAGAGCGCGAACGAGGGCAGAGCGGCGAGCGGCGTAGTCTTTGAAGATCTCTTCTACAGTACGAGGACTAGAAGAGATTGATGCCATTTCTCCTTCACTCACTATTATTGTTATGCACATATATATATATGTATACTTAAATAGTGGATCGGTTATAATTACAAAGGATAATTAACAAGAAAATGAACTAAAAGAAGAAGAACCAGTATCGATCAATACCAAGATACCACAAAGACTAACGAAGAAGAAGAAGAGGAAGAAAGAAGACGTTGGTGTCTCAGTAATGGCGCTGTGCGTATGTCCGTTTTGTGTCAGAGGAGCATTTGCTTTTGTTGGCCACTTACAGTGAACAAGGCTTTTTGGGCTTTTGGCTCGCTGGGTTCACGTTGGAGTTCAAGGACCAGGTAGCCTATGTGGCTTGACACGGACCATGTTCATCACTGTCCTCGGGCCTAACATCTAGTCTTCTTGATTAAGTAGCCTCTCATAGATCTTTTGTTTACCGCTTCTCGGTTCACGTGCAGATCAGTCAGAGAGATTTAGATTAGATTAATTTAAATTTAAAATATTTTCAGACAATGTTTGTTTTTATCAGATCATGAATCAATATATGAGAAAATTCAAATTAAATCAGGTCGAGTTAAACATAATTTTAATTCTTTAATAAAAATATTATCTTGATTTTTAAAATTAATTTTAAATATTTTAATAATTTTTACATTTATATTTTGTTAATATTTGGTATTTCTCAGTAGTGAATATTATGAATTGGAATCACTATTTATCTGAGCATGAGGGGAAAGGTATTTATTCTCCCTTTTTATTTGTTTTACTTTTTATTCTGCCATTTTTTTTTCTTTTTTTACTTTTGATAAAATTTGATTCACTTTGTCATGTAACTTTCCTAATTTTATTATTTAATTTGTAATGTTATTTTTATATTATTAACTTTCTATTTTCAACTCTTTGTTTTGATGGAATTTGATTTTATTTTTTTCATGCACTATCTCCTAATTATTACTTATTTTTTGTAATATAATTTAAATGAAAATATTCATTTACACGGAAATCTACTTACACGGATGACTTTTGATGTTTTACTCTTCTAAATCAGTATGGAGAACCAAGGGCTACAGAAACTCCAAAATTTCCATCCTTTTGTATGCTTTTACCATACTTCCTTTTGAAAGTACAACTCTATAAACTTTAAGGAAGCCTTAGAGATCCTAAATGAATCCTATATCGATTAAGAATATCCTTCTTTTGCAACAAAATTGAATCCTTATCAATGTGAAACCACCATTTGCTTGATTTTGAATCCTTTTGAGCATGTAAAGGTGAAGAAATTTTGCTACTATAGTTATCTTCTCATGGCATTCAGAAGATGGAGTATCTAAATCACCATCATTTCTTCTAACACGATCTATTTCACAAAAATTGGATGAAATCTAAGAGTACGAGAGAATTTTGTTTTTCTTTTTTAATTTTTCTTTAGTTCATATAACATCATTTAGGATAGTGAGTCATGTTGGATCATAGTTTTATGAGAAGTTGTATGAGAAATTAAGAATAAAAGAAAGGAAAAAGGATATCTATGAGTTGGCTAGGAGGAGGAGGAAAATGAGATCTAGAGATATGAATCAAATTAGGTGTATTAAAGATAAGGATGGTAAAATTTTGGAAAATGAGGAGGATATTAGCAAGTTGTTTAGATTTGAGGGTAAGGAAGAGGAAAGAAGGGTAAGTAAAGGAAGAGTAAGTTTGCACCCTTATTTGGAAAGAGGTAAGTCATTTAAATGAAGGGAAAGCCTTACTTGTCTATACCTAATTTTACTCCATTGTACTTGCACCCCAAATTGGGGTGTAAGATCAAGGGAGAGAAAGATTAGATAAAAAAGAAATTTTCTTTTTTAATTTTGTTCTTACTTAAAACTTAAAACTTAAAACTCCAAACTGCCCTTTATTAATAGTTAAATATATTGCATATTTATCATTAAAATGTCAAATTAAAAATTTAGTCACATGAAACATATAATTATAGCAATGTTTGTGTGTATTATTTTTAAGTAATAAAATTATTTAAGTACTTTTAGTATTTAACCTTCCTTTACTTACCTTTCTTCCTAAATAAGGGGATAAATATTACCTTTCATTCTCCTTAATCCTCTCCTAAACAAGGGTAAGATTAATATATAAACTTCCCCATTATTCTCTTATCTCCCCCCTCCTTACCTTCCCTTACCTTTCCTTTAAATACCCTTTCTTATTCCCCATCCAAATAGGTTGTAAAGCAATATGAATAAACTATTTTGAGGATCTCTTCAATAAAAGCTGTAATAGAAACCTAATAGATAGGGACTATATAGCAATAAAGAAAAAATATGAATTATACTAGGAGAATTCGATTCTCAAAAGTCAAACAAATTTTGAGAATAATGAAAATAGGCAAAGCATGCAATACCGATGAGATTCCTATTAAGGTGTAGAAATGCCTAAAACATGTGGGGGCAACTTGGTTAACTCATTTGTTTAACAAGATTTTAATCTCCAAAAAAATATCGGACAAATGGAGAAAGAGTGTTTTACTCCCAATTTTTAAAAATAATAGAGACATCTAAAGCTACTCCAACTATAGAGCGATCAAGTTTATGAACAACACCATGAATTTATGGGAGAGAGTTGTGGAACATCGCATTTGATGTTGCATATTTTATCACGATTAACCAATTTGGTTTTACGCTAAGTCGATCCACATCGAAAGTAATTTTTTTAACAAAAGCTTAATAGAGAATTATAGAAAGATAAAGAAAGATTTGTATATGGTGTTTATTGATTTAGAGAAAAGATTATGATAGAGTGTCATGAGATGTATTATGATAGATTTTAGAGTACAAGAATATGTCAATTAGATACATTTAAGTAATAAATGATATGTGTGATGGAGCCGGTTACTATTTACACACAATTGGAGGAAATATGAAAGACTTTACCATCATAGCCATACTACACCAACGGTCGACATTAAGTCGTTATCCTTTGACTTTAGTCATGGATGAATTAACTAAAGATATACAACAATAGATTCCTTAGTATATGATATTTACTAATGACGTAGTGTTAATAGATGAGACTCAGACAAAAGTCAATAGAAAGTTAAAGCTTTGAAGAAATACACTAAAGGCAAAGGATTTTAAAATAAGTAGGACTAAAATTGAGTATATGTATTGTAGGTTTAGCGAGGGTAGTAATAAGGAGAATATGAGAGTGTGATCAGAGGGAGTAGTTATACCCAAAACACGCATTTCAAATACTTAGACTTAATCCTACAAAAAAAAAAAGAGGTTGTGAGGACAATATTGCTTATTGAATTAAAGCAAAATGGACAAAATAGAGACATACATAGAGTGTGTTATGTGATTACAAGATTCACATAAGCTAAAAGGAAAATTTTATCACACTGCAATAAGACCCGCCATGACGTATGAGAGTGATTGTTGGGCGATAAAGGTGCAGTAAGTCTCCAACATTAGTGTGGCAGAGATAAGCATGCCAAAAAGAATGTGTGGTCATATTAGAATAGACAGAGTTTATAATAAATGTATTAGGATAAAATTGGAGTTGCCCCAATCCCAGACAAGTTGCGGAAATTAAGACCAACGTGGTTTGAGTATCTGAGTCATAAGCCTTTAAACGTACCAGTTAGAAAAGTATATCACATTAGATTAGATATAGATAAAAATGAGAGGGCTAAACCTCAACTCACATAGAGGAAAATAATCCAAAATGATTAAGAGGATTTGCATCTTTCCAAAAATATGGCCCAAAATTGTCCTGAATGAAAAAAAAATAAAAAAAAGAATCTATATAGCCGACTCTATTAAGATTAAGATTTAGTTAAGTTGTTTAACATTATCTAGACTTAAGGTCATTTAATAAATGATTATTAGATTAAAGTAAAAATCTACATATAATTAAGTAAAATAAAATATAAAAGTAAAAAATAAAAATAAAAGTTAAATAGTACAATGATATTCTAGCAAAAACCAATAATAATAAATCACCAATACATTCTTCTGTAACTATGTAAGTAGTATACTTCAGATTTTTTTTAATAAAAGAGCAGATATTTTCATTAATTGGATAAATAGTATAGATAGATATCCAAGAGCCAAAATAGTTATATGATTTTGTAATAAATTTTGTTAGACAGTGGAAAATTTAATTTATAGAATTAGATCGATTTACAATAATAGATTGTGTTGATAGAACATATAATTAAGCTAAATGGTAGAAACTCGAGAAACATACTTCAAATCTTGAACAAATATAACGATTAAATAACTAATTACCGAATATATAATTTTCTATCTATGCAAGTAATAATATAAATGCGAAAGAAATTCCCACAAAATAAACGGCAAATATAATAAGTCAATAATAATGTACTGAATATATCATTGCTAAATTATAAACAATAATATTCTTGAAAAAATAACTTATAAGCAATAATAGAATCCCAATAATATATTCTAAGAACGATTAACAAAATAGAAAAAGAAGAAGATGATGTGAACAAATAGCATCTCTTTCCTCACCCAACTTCGAGAAAAGTTATCTCAAGATTTGGATAGAGTTCTCTTTTGATCTTTATTAGGGCCTATGTCTATAATCATCCCGGGATGCTCTGGGTTATTGCTAGCTTTGGTTGCTCGTCTGTGACCATTGCTATCTTCAACACTCGACCTATGCAACTCATGCTACGCTTGCGCCTTTGCTCTGCATCACCGTTTTGCTTTGGATAATGACCCAATTCATGAATTTTCAAATGGGTCTGCCTTGATTTGGCTGATTTCTCACTTCATGTTACGGGTATCTTGATGCTATTTTTCACTACATTTCTTCTCAATTAAATAGACTTCATTGTGTTTTCTCAAAAAAAAAAAAAAGAATTCATCGTCTTAGTCTAACGATAATACGAAATTATCTAAAAATATACATCAGAATTTGAATTCAACCATAAATGTCAGAATTTAAATTTTACCAACTTAAATTTTCTTCTTTCCATTACTAAAAAAAATAAACAGACTTCTTTGCCATTTTTTGACAAATAATATATATGTATAGCAACCAATCAGTGAAGAAAAATCAGAACTACTATAACCTAATGAAAGAAATGTGCTAATTTATTATTACTGAGATTTTTCTAATTTTTTTATTCTATTACCAAAAATTATAGTAATGTTAGTATTTATACAATAAACTATGTCCCCTTAAATTAATTAATACATCATGATCTTATCTTGCACAAAATGGAATAAACGATGAACAACGAAAGTTAAAAGTAAAATCATCATAAAAGACGTATAAAATATTATGACTTTCAAATTTCAGTTATTTATCACGAGACATTATTTTTTTATTATATTTAAAACTTGTCTAAATTTGCCATAGAGTTTTGCTAATGACTTGAATATAGATTATCACTCTTAATTTAATTTAATAATTTTTGGTAATAAATTAAAAATCAATATATATTTGATTTTTCTGTTAACTCTCAATTTAATTTTGATTGAACCTTAACTCCTTATATCTTTTACTTCCACTAATTTAAAAGTCAAGCTAAATTTCAAAACTTTGATAATATTTCGATATGAATGACATGCTTGAGAATGATCCAATATTTTTAACATAATTATTTTTATGGATATGTTTATTTTTGCTTGCAATTAAGTATTTTGTTTGAAGGAAACAGATTTGGGATCAAACTTTGTATTTTTTTTATATTATTATTATTATTATTATTATTTTGATATTTAGTTTAAATTAATATTCAATTTTAATAAAATTTATTTCAATATAATTAATTTTATAAAATTAAAATTTTTAATAAACTTTATCTCAATATAATTAATTTTATAAAATTAAATATTTAAATTTCATGAGTTTTAATGCTATACAATTAGAAGAAGAAAAGAGAAAGAAAGGCTTATGCCTTTTTGGTGTTTATAGTAGGTGATTATTAGATTCACTTAGGCTTATTTATCTAACTCATTCTAATTTGACTTTGCCTAAAATTTAAATTTACAATTTTTTTAGTTTTATGGATAATTTTAATGCTATTAAATTCAAGATTATTAAATATTTGAGTCAACTTTATGAGTTTTTAAAGTTGTTGTATAAAATTATTATTAATAAATGAAGCACTTAAAATATTTTTATCAAAAAAAAAAATGAAGCACTTAAAATATATTTTGCATTCAATTAATAATAATCAGATTATAAACTATAAAAATTATCACTAGGAAACGATTTGGAACAACAAATTACAAATGTAAAATTTATCCATAAATAAATTTTAATTAGAATTCATTTATAAACGACTTTTATTTTGAAATAATATAATCTAAAATATGAAATTCTATTGAATTTGATATGATTCATGACTGAAATAAATTTAAAATTTCTTTCAAAAATACTTATTTGTACTAGTTTTACTCTGCACACTTTGTTTTCCTAATGGGAATTGTGTTATTTTTATGTTACAGAATTGATATATTGATCTTTTGTGAGCATGGATATACATGTATGATGTAATTCCTTCCTTCTCAAACATTATATGTATATAGATCTCTCACTCCTACCAACAACATCCATCTTCATTGTGCTTCTTCTTAATATCTTGTAAAAAACCTACTTCTAAAAAAAAAAAAAAAAGGATATATAAATGGGTTCTTATTTTGATTATACATAAAATAATGAAATCTGTTTGAAATCATTATTGATAATTTTGGATAAAAGGAAATTACTTGTACATTTATTTGTATAGAGAATAAGATATAAAAGTAAAAAAAAATGATAATAAAACTATTTTTGTTTTTTTTGTTTGATACCTAATAAAAATATAATTTTTAGTGAGTGATATATATTTATGTTTGTGTTGGCACTTGAAATACATGTTCTGGCGTTTGTATATTTTTTTTTCAAAAAAAAAAGTAAAATAAAATAATTGCAACATTAAAATGAATTCAATGTTAAAAAAAAAAATTCATAGTAGTTAAAGTGATCTTACAAACAAATAAAGAATCCTTGGCACCTGTATACATTATCAAAATAAAAGATAATTATGAAAATTTAAAATATTTGAAAATTTTAAATGATAACTTTGATCATAAGAGGAAATAATATTAGTAATTTTCAATAATAATGATTCCAAAACATAAAAGTTAAATTTGATTAATTCAATAACAAGGTAATTTGATCAATGCTTGATTTTAGAATATATTTTACTCTAACATTAACATCTCACTCTAGCAATATATCATTACCCATGTAGTTATTGAACTTTAATTTTCTATAATTTTTTAACATTAAACTTTGGCAAAGACCTCACTATTTTTCTTTTTCTCTTTTTTTTTTTTTCCAATAAAACTAAATATTTGATTCAAATCCTTAACTTTCCATATAACTGTGCAAATGTTTGATCATTTAAGTGCTAAGAAGTATGAAATACGGCTTTTTCTCAACATATTTTTGGATAGATAGATATGAAAATTTTAACCTATAGTACGGAATTTTTTAAAAATATATTTCTTTTATTACAAATTAGAAACAACCGATTTTTTTTCCATTTAAAATATTGATTTATACGCATACAACAATTAGAAACATATCCAAGAAATGCAACACCTAAACTGTTAGTGAAAAAATGCACTGGTTGGACATTAAGTGTAAAGGCACTCCACCTTTATTAAACTTGTTGTCTTCTTTGAGTCAGCAGCCAAGACGAAGACAAAAAACCGTGAAAGACAGACAGAAGAGCATGGAAGAGGTGTTAAGGTCTATCTGGGGATGTCTTGACTCAAGAATGGAAACGACTTGGCTACATAGAAGGGCCTATGGCAGCTGTAATTCTATCCCTGTACTTGGTAAACATTATAACAATGATGATGGTGGGTCACCTTGGTGAACTATCTCTCTCCAGTGCTGCCATAGCCATCTCTCACTCTAATGTTACTGGCTTCATTTTAATGGTAATGGTGTTCCTTTTTTTTTTTTTTTTTTTTTTTTTGTTTTACTAATTCAAACTTGCAATTTCACAACTCTTAGAACAATTTCATTATGTCAAAGCTCATAGTTTACTTAAGTTCATTTTCTGTGTCCCCATCTATAATTTTCCTTTTGGCTCATCTTCATTTCTTTGTATCATTTTTTACCTGCTAAGTGCTAACTAACTTTACTGAAAGACATGACATAAGGCTTCCATTAAGTATTCTAAATTTCTATATTTATGATATGTGGACTTAGGTAATTATATTTGTCGAGGGACTGCCAAATGAACCTTACTAGTTAAGTCAAAGGCCAATCATCAATAATAAGGCTAAGAGAAAGGAAGAAATGAAATACTCATTAACCTCAAGATTAGGATCCTGATCAACCAACTCATCAACTTTGCTACATCTTGAAATTCTTCATGGTCTATTATTCATACACTCATTCCATCCTAAATTGATAGGTCTTTTTTTCCTTTTTTAGTTGTATCAATATTTAGACTAATTTCATTTTTTAAAAAGTGTTGAATTACTTGATTCTTATTTTACCTTTATTTAATTATATGATTATTAATACTTATAAACAATAATCATTAAATACACTTGTTGAAAGTTGAAACAAATTTTGAATTTTGAAATTTTGATGTTTATGGTTTGATAATTTCATTTATTAGTAATATCAATCATTTTTAATTTTATACTAGAGAACAACAAACTCTAAGATTATTTAATAGGAGTATTATTCATCTCTATTTGGTATTTTGATGTTAATGCAAGGGTATTATAGGAAAAATTAAGTAAAAACAATTAATTTAACTAAATTACCAAATATTTCTTAATCAATGTAAAAAGAAACTAATTTATCAATTTGGGACAGGGGAGTATCATATAACTAGTAATTAAGTAGTCGTACTGCAATTAATTGCGATTGGGCTGCCGGATACACTTGCATGGAATCATAGGGTCTTGGGTTGGACTTCCAAATCTTTCTGCCTATAAAAAAAATTTAATCAGATGGACAAGGAAAAAATTCTGGATGGGATAACTCAGATTATTGAATGAAATGATTAGAGTTTGCTAATAATTGGTAGTAACCAAATCCTATATACATGTGGAAATATGAGTGTAATCGGTATACCGCGAATACCGATACTGCCAATTTTACCGATACCGTCTAATACTGAAACCGGCAAACTATAATATCAATACCGATATCGTGGAGGATGAAAACCACCAAAACCGATACTACTAAAATTATGCGGTATTGGCGATATTACAGATATCGATACCGAAAAATGTAGCAAAATTTTTTATTGTATAATAATATAAATAGTATTTGTAAAGTTATCTTTTGAATAGTTAAATTTTATTAGATTAAAACAGTTTTATATTGTTCTCCAACTTAATTAATGAAAAGGAAATTTAAAACAATTAAAAAAAAAGGACTTGTGCCTTAATGTTGTATAAACTAATTTCATTTTGTTAGAAAGCAAATATTCAACGTGAGTGCTTGAATATTTATTTTTCTACAATAAAGATAAAAGAGTCTTCATTTGTTGATTGATGAGCGTTTTTAATTTTTTTAGATAATGAGAAATTTTTTATTCCTTCATGGAAATAAATAAAAAATAAGTAAATTTTTGGTCAATTTCTTAAATACTATTGAGTACTCTATTCAAGCATAATTACTCAATTGCCAAATATAATTTTAACTATAAGTTTATAGAGGAATGTCAAGTTTTGAAAAATTTATACTTGATTAGACAAGAAGAATAAAATCATTTGAATCCAACTCGAATTGAATTTTATATTTAGAACTCGATCTAATATAATTATATAAATGGATCATATATTGCTCGATCTATTTGTGTGTGATAAAATATTTGATAGATCAAATAAAATATCAATCCATAATTCACTATAATATTTACAAAGATGCGTAAAATACAATCATGTACAATACTTCATGCATAAAGCTTTATGATTAAAACAAAGACAAAAAAAAGTAACTTATTATGTTTATAATTTCAAATAGGATAAATCGAAAATTATTGCAAATAGTAATTAGATAACTAAAATTTTCAATTGCACTAAATTAATGTATAAATTTATTTTTAATTTTGATTAATTCAAAAATTAATTTAAAAATATTTTATGTAGTACAAAATGAAATGTCAAATGAGGACGATGTTGATGTATAAGAACCTAACTTTTAGGTGGAAGTCTTGATTGAGAGAAATTGCAATTTGTAAACATTACTCCATTTCCAAAATACAACCTAATGGATGACATTGCCAGAGACCATAAAAAAAATATTAACAAAATGGTAGTAAGTATTGTACATCTGCATCGAAAGACTGAAAGTAGAGTTGAATCTAGGATAGAGAAAATTTCAAATCCAATCAAAAGATTGAATTGATCAATCTGATTATACAGTAAAATATGATATTCAAATGTTGAAATCTTGACAAAGCATAATAAGAAGCTCAAACTCCCCAACCAAAGACAAAATGTGTTTCTTAAAAACACCAATTAGGGCTTGGCGACATGATCCGTTACGGTTCAATGACCTAAAAAAATGGAACAATTGAAAAATGATAGAAAATATATAAGTATCATTCTTTATTATAACAGTAACATTTACCTTCATCTTCATCAAAGTAGCATAATTAATCAATTTTAAGACTTGAAATTATTGCAAAAAATAAAAAAAATAACATATGTTATATCTCAAGTAACTAATGGTTCAAATAATAGAAGAAAATAAAAATTGCAATGAAAAAATATAGAGAATAAAGAAGTATCATTTTTTATTCGCTCCAAATCCTCCAAATCCTCTAAATCCTCCTCTACAATCTTGAAAGTTTTTTATGATCGCAACCAATCTTGGCAACATATTAAAGCTTCAGCAATTTTAGAAGTTAAAGAACTCTTAAATAAATCAAGTACCCTCCCACCTGTGCTAAAGCCGATTCTGAAACTACTATGGAAATAGGAATAGTCAATATATCGCAAGCCATATGAGATAAAGTTGGAAACCTAGGCCCATTCATCCTCTACCATCCTAAGATATCAAAGTCTTCATTCTCATCACTTTCTTGCTCTTCATTTAAATATTTATCTAACTCTGACTTGGATAAAGAGCTACCACTTTGATTTTTAATCCTTCTGAACTTTGATTGCATACTTCGCTTAATAGTAAGGACTCATTACAAATCAGTAATGGGATTTATGATCTAATCCTTACTTTTTAAATCATTCAGGAGATTTTGCTTAGTAAGCTCAAAGTATGGCCTATTAATAAAAGATCTTTTTTATTGGCCTTTTTAATGAGCTTAATTACAACCTATATATTATACTTCACTTTTTACATATATAAGATTTTGCCACATGATAATAGATCAGCGGTTGTATTTTACCTTTACCCACTATAAGTACTTATAACAACTCAAAGACTTTAAGAAGGAGTTAGATCATTTCCTAATGAACTCTCTCTTTCTCTCTATCTCTCGACTCCTTCTCACTAAACTCTTATACCAAAGACACTCATTTACCATGAGTCCTCTCTCTCTTAACAACTACAATTATGACTGCCTTACATTTCTATACCTATACTTTTACCGACTCCCTTTCATCCACCACTTGGTATGGAAAAAGACTCATCTCCTTTAAGGATATCCTTTCATATGAGCATTGTGTACTTTTCTTTCCATGTCTCTTTAATTCATCTATCTCATTAGAATCATTTGCACATAACACTACTCATCCCCCTTTTCCCTTAATAGTGCTAAAATTGTTGGAATAGGTTGGTTTAACCTAAGTCATGAACCTCTTTTGATCTTGACAATAGAAATTGATCAGTTTTAATATTTTCATAAGTATTGTTTTGTAGATTATAAGTTAGTTTTCTCATTGGAAGATTAGATGGAATTCAAAATCTCCAACATTGTAAAGATCATTCAAATTTGTGGTGTGGTTATTCTAAATAGCAACCGCGAAAAAGCTTTAAGCATGGATGAAGCTGGGCTACAGAAATTCATGGGCACTTTCGCAACTGTGACTTAGCCAAAGAAAAGTAAGCTCAAGTCATAGAGGAATTCATGGTGGGTATCACGTAAGGTTCGCGATCGCGACTTTCATAGTGACATAGAAGGGAACCAAACCCACAACCACAGCATCCCAAGTGTCCTAAGTATCCATTGAAGATAAAAAATTGCGAGGGCAAATATGTGGTCGCAATCACAACTCAATGAGTTGAAGCTTCCTCACCAAACAAAGGAATTTGCAGTCTCAGTCACAACTAAGACTTAGGTATCTCGTGACCGTGACTTTTGATAGTGGTTAAAATGCAATGGCTATATTTTCCTAGACAACCAATGGATAGTTGACACGTGGACTAGCCGTTAGACACAAATAGGGTTTTCCACCGTGATTTTTAGCTCCATAATGGAAATTGGAGATTCGCGATCGCGAAATGGTAGTAGCTATCGCAACTTTCGCTTGACAAGCATTTAATGCTAAATCTGCCTAACACATCTTAGAAATTTATTGATAGTTTTAGTCCAACGTCTCTTTAGTGGATATGAGCTATAAATACTCCACCAAAAAGATGAAATAGCAAGAGAATTTATTAATTTTACAACCAATCTCTTACTAACTTGCTACTCAAATTTTCATCTCATTTATGTGTTGTTGATCGTTAGGTGTGAGCAATAATCACCATTGTAAAGAGGTTGAGAGTTAGCCTAAGGTCAAACTCTTGTGACAGGTTTTAGTGTGAGCCTACAAAACACTTGTGATAGGTTTTTGTGTGTGCCTAGAAAACACAAGGTGTAAGGTTATTGTGTGAGCCATAAACACAAGTTGTAAAAGTTTGGTGTGAGCTTGGAAACACCTATTGAGTTGAGTGAAATACCCAATTATAGAGAATTGGGGAATGAGCATAAGGTTAGTTAACACCTGAACAACTATAAACATTTGTGTCAATTTTTTTCTTCTCCTACTCATCTTCTTAAATACATTAACTCTCTTTTTAATTTTTAAATTGAGCACCAATTCAACCCCCTTTCTTGGTGCCCTATGCCAACAAGTGGTATCAGAGCTAAGTCTCACTACAAACCTTAATTGAGTGAGTAAAGATCAATGGCACAAAAGGGAATCCACTCACACCTCAAGCCTTATTTTAATGGGGCTGACTATACTCATTGGAAGTATAGGATGAAGATCTATCTAGATACGAATGTGATGGATCTATGAGATATTTTTGTTAAAGAATGGAAGCCATCCACCAAAGTGGTGGATGGGAATGAAGAACTAATCCCTAAAGAAGGATGGGTTGAAGCATATAAAAGATCCAATGGTAAGAACAAGAGAGCCATGACAATCCTTCTAAGCTCTCTCTCAAGAGAAGAAATTGAAAGGGTGCAACATTGCCAAATTGCCCATGGGATTTGGAAAGCATTGGAGAACTATCATAAAGGCACCACTCTAGTGAAATCTAACTAACTAGAGATGTATGTGATGGAGTTATTCATGATGAAGGAGGATGAGAGCATCACTGATATGACCAATAGACTCCTAGCAATCATCACCAATATGAAAAAGTTTGGTATTCTCACAAATCATGAGGTAAACTCCAAAATTCGAAAGTCTTTACCTCTTGAGAAATTTGGTGCTAGAGTGTGTAGTATCTAAGAATCTAACCCAGAAATAGGGAAAGTGCCAGCGGATGTCTTGATAGGCAAACTCTTAACTCATGAGTTGGCCTTAAAGAAAGATGAGAAGATGAAGAAAATGAGGGGCAAAGGAGAAAATCTGAAAAGCAAGAAAGGAAGACCTTGGCACTCAAGTCTACATCTAAAGAGAAGGAAGTAGAGGTTACTTTAAGTGAAAAAGAAAGTGATAAGGAGAAAGAGGAACTAGTCATGCTTTCTAGAAGGACGTGCTAGTTTAGGTGGAAAACATTATGCAGTAGCCTTAATATATGATTATTCTAGGTTTACTTAGGTATCCTTTCTAGTTCATAAGTATGATACCTTTGATGCTTTCAATAGTTTTGCAAAAAGAATTCAAAATGAAAAGGGTTACTTTATTTCTTCTATAATAAGTGACCATGGAAAGGAATTTCAAAATGAAGCTTTTGAGTCTTATTTTTTAGAGAATACGATTTTTCATAATTTTTCAACTCCTAGAACACCATAACAAAATAGTATTGTGGAGAGAAAAAATAGAACACTAGTAGAAATAACTACAACTATGCTTAATGAGTATTCTTTACCAAATTACTTTTGGGCTGAAGCCATTAATATTTCGTGTTATATTGCAAATAGAGTTTTTAAATGACCTATTCTCAATAAAATATCTTATGAGCTATGAAATGGTAGAAAACCCAAGATATCATACCTAAGAGTATTTGGATGCAAGTGCTATATATTGAACATCAAAGATGATCTTAGGAAATTTGACTCAAAAACTAATAAAGATATATTCTTAGGTTATTCTGCCTCTAACAAGGCTTATAAAGTCTTTAACAAAAGTTCAATGACTGTTGAAAAGTTTATGAATGTTATTTTTGATGAATCTAGTAAACTTAATTTTAGCAAAGGTTTTTTTATTGATGATATTGTAGGTAACTTTGAAAAATTAGAGTTAGAGCACACTACATGAAAGGAGGACAAGGACAAAGATAAAGATGAAAGTGGATAATTAAGAATAGATGAGGAACCTCAACATCAACAAGAAGAATTGCTAAATCAAGATCTACCTAAGGATTGGAGGTACTCCAAGCATCACCCCAATGATTTGATTATTGGTGATACCTCAAAGGGTGTAAATACTATATCTCAACTTAATCTTTTAGATAATAATCTTACTTTTGTTTCTCAAATTAAGCCAAAATCCATTGATGAGGCTCTTAAAGATGAGAGTTGGGTGATTGTTATGTAAGAGGAACTCAACCAATTTGAGAGAAACAAGGTATGAGAACTTATTCCTAGGCCTAAGAAACACCCAATTGTAGGTTACAAATGGGTTTTTAGGAACAAGTTGGATGAGCAAGATTTTACCACTAAGAATAAAGCTAGATTGGTTCCTAAAGGTTACAACCAAGAGGAAGGCATAAACTATGATGAAACTTTACCCCAGTTGCAAGGTTAGAGGCCATTAGCATTTTTTTAGCTTATGCATGCTATATGTATTTTAAACTTTTTCAAATAGATGTTAAAAGTGCTTTTCTAAATGGAGCAATTGAGGAGGAAGTTTATGTTAAGCAACCTCTTGGTTTTGTGTCACATAGTTTTCCTAATTATGTTTTTAATTGAATAGACCTTATATGGGTTAAAACAAGCTCTAAGAGCTTGGTATGAAAGACTTAGTTCATTTCTTTTGAAAAATGATTTTGAAAAGGGAAAGGTGGACACTACCTTATTTGTAAAAAGACACAAACATGACACACTTATAGTACAAATTTATGTTGATGATATCATTTTTTAAGCTACTAATGAATTTATTTGTGAGGATTTTGCTAAGTGTATGACTAGGAAATTCGAGATAAGCATGATGAGAGAGCTCAAGTTTTTCCTTGGTATACAAATCAAGCAAACCAAAGAAGGGATCTTCATCAATCAAGCCAAAGACAATTGATGAAAAGAGATATTGAGGTATGATTGATTCTCTACTTTATCTTCTTGCTTCAAGACCTGATATTGTGTTTAGTGTTTGTATGTGTGCTAGATTTCAATCCTGTCCCAAGGAATCACATTTAAATGTTGTCAAAAGGATTTTTAAATATTTACATGGCACCTTACACTTAGGTCTATGGTATCTTAAAGAGTCATCTTTTAGTTTCATAGGCTATTCGAATGCGGATTACGCTGGTTGTGTTTTAGATAGAAAGAGCATTTCTAGAACTTGCTAATTTTTAGGAGAATGTTTAGTGTCCTAGTTTAGCAAGAAGTAAGTTTTAGTTGCCTTATCCACCGCCGAAGCAGAGTATGTTACTGCGGGTTGTTGTTGCACCCAAGTGCTATGGATGAAACAACAATTAAAGGACTATGACAAAGATGTTGATCACATTCCTATCAAATGTGACAACATGCGATTAATCTCTCTAAGAATCTCATCCAACACTCAAGGATCAAACACATAGATATTAGATATGACTTTCTTAAAGATAATGTCCAAAAGGGTGATGTTGTGTTAGAATTTATAGACAAAAATCATCAACTTACAGATATTTTCACCAAACCTCTCAATGAAGAAAGGTTGAACTTCATTAAGAGAGACTTAAGAATGCTTGATAGAAGCTCCCTAAAGTGAAAAGTTTGATCTTTTGTTTGATTGCTATGCGTATTGATTGTATGTGATATTAATCATTGGATGTCTTAATTTCAATTGGAATTGTGTTTTTCTATGTCAAATTGCATAAATTAAGCATCAATATATAAATGTGGATCACCACTTTAATTGTCAAATCTTACTTTTTCATCATTATCCTTCGTACCTGTAATTCGCAGTAGCTATCCTTGACTCCCATTCGTGAAATCTCACCCAGCTAATAAACGTCAATTTGTGGTTGTGAATTTTACTCTCCACCGTGAATTCAGTCAAATTTTCAAAATTTTGACTATTAGACGCGTCGGTTCCCTATAATTTTTTGTCTGTTACTCACATTTTTCAGAATTAGCAGTCGTGACTATGGATTTCACAGTCGCGAATTCTAGTAACTGCCTCACAATTAAGTGATTTGACTGCCAACGGTTTTCTATTCTTCATTTCTCCAATTCTAGCCATTTTTAGTCATTTTCACACCCTTCCAATGGCTATATAAACCCCCTAAATAGTGATTTTTATCACTTTATTCTACTCCAAATCAATTATCTCTTTCCAAACTCTTTAAATTCTCCAAATCTCTGTACTTTCTCAATGGCTCCCAAAAAGATTTCTAGAGCAGATAAAGGCAAGCCAGTAGCCCAACCATCTGTACCTCCAACAATTCATCTTATGAAAGGAATCACAAAGAAGGAAAAGGAACATTTTAAAGCCAACTATTCAAAAATCATCCTCCTAAACAAAATACCATCTACCTTTCTACTTTTGGCATAAATAACGAGATACGAGCATTCCTCTCCAACTTGAGATGGAACGAGTTCATCTTTCGGGATGAACTCGATTATGAGAAAGTCGTAAGGGAATTCATGCGCATGATGACACTAAATCACAAAGCAGAATCACGCGTCAAACAATATGGATTAGTATTTCGTGCTTTCAAGGATCCTTATTTTGTTACTTTTGAGTAATTGTCAAACCTCTTTAACCTTCAATTTGGAGAAAATATCTCGTTCATTATCTCCATACTTGACATACTCTATTTTGATTTTTGGTCTGAAATTTCAATTGAGACCAAACATGACCCAAAAACTTCCCTAGCCAAATACATCAAAACCCTCCCCTTTTGGACACTCCATCATATAATCACCTTATTTCGTAATTGCTAGAGGTTATGGTAATGAGAAAGTGTCTCAAAAAGATCTAGCCTTCTTGTTCTGCATTGTTAAAAATAAACCTATCCAAACTGGTCACTAACTTGTGGATCAATTGATTCACATGAGCACCAAACCAAAGACTCAATTCCTCTTCCCATCACATGTGACAACAATTTACCGCTTTGTTAGAACTCTTCATGAGGAAAATGAAAAATTCCTCACTAAGAAACTCCTTCCTTCTCAAAACTTCCTTGACCTCACCTACTTGATAAATGCCAAAGCCATACATCCGGACACATATGCATATACTCTGGGTGCCTTTGGGGCCAAGAAGATGGAGACATCTCAAGCCATTAAAAGGAAGATGCTCATCATTGAAGAAGGAGCCCTACCAATCCCTCATCCCAAACCCAAACCTAAAACCAAACTATCTCTTGCCACCATCTACCGCAAGTTAGACAAAATGATGAGAATGATGAAGAGGAGATTCCTTCTCATCTCCTACCTTCACAATGAGATGGTGGATTTGCAAGAGAAATTGAGTGTTCTACCTTGCCATCTTCTTGATTTTGTTGAGTATTAGGATACCCCAGAAGAGGAAGGCAATGAAGAAGTCAAGAAAGGCGACGAAACTGAAGGCAAAGGCAACGATGACAAGGAAGAATATTTTGGAGATGATGATGACTCTCCAATCTTCTAGAATATGATTTCTATGTATTTTCTCTTTATTTTATTAATGTAAAGTTGTTGATCCCATAACTTACTTATAAGTAAATAAAGTGTTTGTTTTTGAAATTCTTTGAATTATGTGTTTAATTTAATTTACTTCTATGATTGCAATTCTTATGTCTTTACTCCTTATGAACACTTATCTATTTGTTATGCATTTGTTCTTTTCCCTTATGAACCCTATTTTTTATCTTGCCAAAGAAGGAGAGAAAGAATAAAATATATATATATATATATAAGGGGGAAAGAAAATAATTTGCAAAAAAATAGCATAAGTTGAGGGAGAGCATTGTAGTCATACTTAGAAATTTCACTTTGATTGGTTGAATGTCATACTTAGAAAATTTCACTTTGATCTTTGTCTAGAAATTTATAAATATTCATTGAATCATTCACCATTCCAACTTCACAACTTCAAAACTCATGCATTTATTTTCCCTTAGATCAATCTAAGTTGTCAAAATCAAAAAGGGGGAGATTGTTAGACTAGGTTAGTTTAACCTAAGTCATGAACTTCTTTTGATCTTGATAATAGAGATTGATCAATTCTAATATTTTCATAAGTGTGGTTTTACAGATTATAAGTTATTTTTCTCATTAGAAGATTGGATGGAATTCAAAATCTCTAACATTATAAAGATCATTCAAATTCGCAGTGTGGTTATTCTAAATAACGACCACGAAATAGCTTTAAGCATGGATAAAGCTAGGCCAGAAAAATTTGCAGGCACTTTTACAACCGCGACTTAGCTGAAGAAAAGTAAGCTCAAGTCACAGAGGAATTCGCGTTGGGTTTCTAACCACAACTTTCATAGTGACAAAGGAGTGAACCAAAGCCATAACCATAACGTGCCAAGTGTCCTACGTATCTGTTAAAGATAAAAAATCATGAGGGCAAATATGCGGTCATTTTTGCGACTCAAGGAGTTGAAGCTTCCTCACTAAATAAAGGAATTTGCGATCTCAGTCACGCCCAAGACTTAGGTATCTCATGACCGCGACATTTGATAGTAGTTAAAACACAACGACTATATATTTCCTTGACAACCAATGGACGACTGACGCGTGAACTAGCCGTTAGACACAAATGAAATTTTTCACTTCGATTTTTGACTTTACAATGGAAATTGGAAATTCGCAACCGTGAAATGGTGGTAGCGATTGCCACTTCCTCCTGATAAACATTTAATACTAAATCTGCCTAGCACATCTAGGAGATTTATTGATAGTTTTAGTCCAACGTCTCTTTGGTGGATATGAGCTATAAATACTCCACCAAGCAGATGAAATAGCAAGGGAATTCATTAATTTGACAACCAATCTCTTGCTAACTTGCTACTCAATTTTTCATTCTCATTTATGTGTTGTTAATTGTTAGATGTGAGCAATAAATACCATTGTAAAGAGGTTGAGAGTTAGCCTAAGGTCAAAACTCTTGTGCAAGATTTTAGTGTGAGCCTACAAAACACTTATGATAGGTTTTTGTATGAGCATAGAAAACAAAGGGTGTAAGGTTATTGTGTGAGCCATAAACACAAGTTCTAAAAGTTTGGTGTGAGCTTGAAAACACTGATTGAGTTTAGTAAAATATCCAATTGTAGAGAATTAGGGAGTGGACATAGGGTTAGTTAACACCCAAACCACTATAAACACTTATGTCAATTTATTTCTTCTCATACTCATCTTCTTAAACACATTAACCTTTTTTTAAATTTTTAAATTAAGCATCAATTCAAACCCCATTCTTAGTGCCTTAGGCCAACAAAAATGAAACCTCATCTACAATAATTATATGCTCATACAAAAAAAAAAAAAGACAATCATTGGCACAAGTGTTAGTTGTTCCTGTTGTGACCTTTTGCAAAATGCAAGGGGAAACTTGTGTACTAATATGCCTACCATTCCCAATCCCAATAAAGTCGGAGAATATTTTATGCACTGGGTGAACCCTTTTATATGCTTATACAAAAAAATGAAATAGATGCATATGTATATGTTGTCTCTAATGCATTCATAAAAGAGTTAAATTAGTAGAAAATTAAAAATCTAGGTTTGCAAGAAATTAAAAAGTGTAAAGAGGGAAAGAGAGACATTGACACATAAAATTTTATAATGGTTTGAGTATTAACAAATCATATATTTTCTCCTCAATATTCAATTAGGCTTTCACTAACTCAATTACCCTTCCAAAGAGTTTTTCCAAGCTCACCCCTAAACTTAGTATTTCTAGGCTCACACCAAACCCTTTACAATTGTGTTTAAGGTTCACACACAACTGTACAAGAGTTTTCACACACTCAGGATAACTCTTAAACTTAATACACAAATGTTTTGTATCACATTCAAACCCTAATGAGCATTCAAAGTTGTTACAACAATTCAAAATACAATAAATGAATTTTAAGGTTTTGAGAAATTGAAGTGTAAGAGTTTGGCCACAAATGATGTTAGTTTTCGCTCGTCAAAGGTCTTTAAAGAGGGTATTTATGGTCTTAACTATCAAATGACCGTTGCAAAGGAGTAGTGAGCAAATCTCTCTAAATAATTAGAAAATTGGCATTTAATGCATTGCCAGAGCTGAATCACGATCGTTAAGCCTCAGTTTCACTAACTCCATTTTGTGGTTAGGATAGACACTTTGTGGTCACGATCTTCAAATGTTTATAATGGCTAGTGACACATGACACTTCATCATAGGTTCTTTGACAAGCTGTTAAAGCAATTTCACCTAATCAAAGGTTGTGGCGCAAAGCAAGAATTCTGATCAAGAAACTCATTTCTCATCCTTAATTGTGATCGCAATGTTGCTCGTGAAATAGCCTATAACTTTGAAGACCTGTTAAATGTTTGCTTCTTGATTGCGATGCTTGGTTGGCAGCTGCGATCTACAATTCTTGATCAGATTTTGGTCGCAATCTATAAGTCTTGGGGGGGCAATTTTTAGGTCCTGTTTGTAACTTAGAAGTTTTTCTAAGTTTTTGCAGTTCCAACCTTTTCTAGCCTTATAATCTGCAAAATATACAGTTAATGAAAACATTAACATCATTCAATTTGATTGTCAAAATCAAAATAGAGTGTAACTAAGTTAGAAACCTAACTTAGATAAACAATATATAACTAAGTTAGAAACCTAACTTAGATAAACAATATATACGACTAATTAATCTTCCACATGATCGATATATTTATGCCAATATATTTTACTAATTTTTTATTGTTTACAACATCCATTTAAATTCATATAAATTAATGTTTTATTGTTTACCTAGTTCATTTAAATACAAAAATATTACTTGTACAAAAGTGAAAAATAATTATTTATTTTAAAAAAAGTATTATTTACTTTTTTATTTGCCATTATTATAAATTCCACTAATAGGTAGTACAATTAAAATATAACAATGTGTGTGAGTGGATGTGGTACGTAGAGGTGGAAAAGTTTCATATCCATTATACTTGTTGCTAAGGATTTAATTTGGAATAAAAATCCATCGCTAATTTAGGTACAAAATACCATAGCTAATTAACTAAATCCATAGTTAAACTTTTTTTAAAAAAAAACATTAAAAATTTAATAGCTAATTCATAGCTATATGCAATTTATTTTTAAAAAAAAGAATAAAATGTTTCAAAGCTAAATGCTATTTTTAAAAATAAAAGATTCTACTTTTAATTAGCTATTAATTTTATTTTCAAATTTTATTCGTAATTAATATATATATATATATATATATATATATATATATATATATATATATATATATATATATATATATATTTATATTTGATATAAAAATTCTTAAAAAACAAATATATAAAAAAAAATCTCACAATAAATATTTTTATTGAATA
>CATIWR010177171.1:0-32544 GCA_949677035.1 Omphalea diandra
TTTGTCCCACCAGGCCAATAAATTAAAATTATTATTATTATATAATATTATTATATATTTTAAAATATAAAACAATATAAAATAAAGTATTAAAATATTTTAATATAAAGTATAAAATAAAAAAATATAAATACATTTAAAATTATTTAATTATTTCAACTATTATTATAAGAGAAGAATAAATATTTTTTTAAAAAAAGTTGAGCACATAATATTATTAAAAGTAATAGTGAATAAAATTATGAAAATTATTTTATAGAAGAATAATTTTATATGTACAAATTGGGGAACAAATGAATATTTTATTATTTTGATCTGTAATTTAATTGGTGAACGAGATAATATTTGTTATGCTTGAATTATTTCATTCACTATTTTAAGTGGCCAACAAAATAATTCAAGCATTTGTTCGCCGCTCAAAATAATGAACGAAACAATTTAAGCATAATAAATATTCTCTTGTTTACCAACTAAATTACAGATTGAAATGATAAAATATTCATTCGTTCGTCAATTTATGCAGATAAAATTATTCTTCTATGAAATAATTTTCATAATTTTATTCACTATTACTTTTAATAATATTATGTGCTCAACTTTTTTTTAAAAAATATTTATTCGTCTCTTATAATAATAGTTGAAATAATTAAATAATTTTAAATGTATTTATATTTTTTTATTTTATACTTTATATTAAAATATTTTAATACCTTATTTAATAATATTTTATATTTTAAAATATATAATAATAATAATTTTAATTTGTTGGCTGGGTGGGACAAAAGTTGGCCACCCGGCCAACAATTGCATTTTGCATGCAATTAAGGCTTCGTCCGCCAGTTATACTGGCGGATGAAGCTTAGAAAATTAAAAAAAAAAATTAGCCGTTTAAACTGACGTCAGCCAGTTAAACTGGCGGACGACACTGTTTGACCACCCCTTAAATTTAAATATTTTTTTATTCAATCTATTTTTATAAATATTTTTTTATTCACATTAATTCACTAAATTTTTTTTTTTTTACACCATTATGAAAATTGTCCCCTTTCGGGTGCTCTGTGCATCATTCTTTCTAAAGGCTATCCTTAGTGTTTATAATCATTCTAAACCTCCAAACTTTAAGCTTTATACATAATGCATGCGCATGCACGTGCATACTCAAACCCAGCCTCCTTATTTCGCAGTACATAAACTACATGGTTCAGTCTCAGTCTACACAGACTGTTCACTGCTGAACCAAACTGGAGGTATCTGATGTGGGATATTCATAATAGCCCAATGTTGGTCTTTTAATGTAGGCTGTAGATAGGGACCCTTCCTTCTCTAAGGCCATGTTATACTTCTAAGTTATTAGAACTAAGAATTAATGAGTTAGGGACAAGTTAGTTTGGTGTCTGTATCATGTTAAACAAAACAGAAAATGACAGATGCCGGCTCTTTGCTAGCTCTAACTATGTATATAATATATGTCGCTCACACGGTATTATAGGAAATCTCGAGGGCTATGCACCATTTGTTTAAGGATTTCTCACAAAAATGCTTGTATACCTTTTTATCGCCACATCGTATTTGCTTTACGTCCTAATCAAATCGAATAGATAGCCTTAAAATATTTTAATCTTGAATGGGCCTCATTTGGTTTTGTCTTGATTGTGCTCCTAATGCTGCATAAATTAGTGTGGCACTTACATGCCTTTCTATGTTAATCATGTCATTAGACAGAAATGCTAACCTCATATCAACCTAGTAATTATTTGGGTTTAGCTAATAAAAAAGTGCAATATTGTCCGTACATCTCAACTTTTGATCCATCCAAATTTCCAAAATCCAAATAAACCACTCTCTTGTTAATTTCTATATCTTTTCATTTCATGAACATAAATCAGTAAAGATTCATGCTTAAGTCCTTTGGGTCACTGTGTGTGTATGGTTTGAGGAAGAGTGAGTCATTGATATGATAAATTAGCTAGACTGCCTAGTCCTTTTAACTTTGCTAAGTCCTCAGGCTAGCTGTAGAAAATGAAATAAGTTGAATGGTTATGATCAGCTCATACATGCCAGTTATGCCATCCATGAATGCTCATTTTTCCCAATAATTTCTTCCTTCTTTTCCCCTCCAAAGTGCATAAAAAAAGAAAAGGAAGGGTGGGGGAGGGTTAAAAGAGGTATCCTTTGTCCTTGCACATCACATTACATAGACAGAAGGAAATTAATGCATGATCTATTATTGCTCCTTGTCCAAAGTCAAAAGATTGAAAGATGCCGTCCACGACCACATGGGTTAATAATATGCTTTGTTTCTCTATCAATTTAGTGGAAAATCACTAATCAGGCCACAATCTAAGCAAGACAATATCCACTGGTAGACTTTTTAATGTTCGTGCAATCCAACCCCAAGAACCAAAACAAAAAAGTAGAGAAAGACAAAAAAACATTACACACTGTACATACAGAGAAACAGCATGGAAAGCAGATATAGCCATGGGGGAATGAAGAAAGAAAGAAATTTTGCAAAATCTAGAACAATCAATATTCTTCTCACAGCTTCTAATAGCAATAACAAAGGAAAAAGAACCCATCAACAAAGGGGGAAATGTACATTTCTTAGAGAGTGCCATTGGAAATTGGTGCTCCCCTTTTGATGCTATCCATTTGTGTTGTCTCATACACAGGCAGACCACTTGAATAGATACCCAAGTCGCAGTTTTGCAACTCAAACAAATCAGAACTTGAATCACTCTCTGCTCCATCATCATCCACCTCATTCAACTTCCTAAATTCTTTCTCTTCTGATTGATACTTATCAACCCAAATCCTATCTTTTTCTAAATAATGGCTTTTAATGTTCTTGGGTTTCTCACCAAATCCTTCACAGAATTGAACTTTCTCGTCCAACCAAGATAAATCTGTCTTCTTCTTGTCATCCAATAACGCCTCATTTTGGAGGCCTGTGGATGTCACATTTCCATTGTGCTTTGACAAGGGAATTACTACTTGTTTGTGATCTGAATAGCTTCTAAACTCCTTGTAGCTCTTTGTAGGAGTGTGCGCATAGGGTGGTGGTGTTCTAAAACCAGAACTAGAAGAAGAATAGAAAGACTTTGTATCGGCAGTGATTGAGCTTCGAAAATGACTAATGCTGCTCCTCCTTTTCCTTCTTCCACCAGGGCTTTCATCTTCATCTTTCATTGACTGTGTAGCAGACTTTGATTTCTTCTTTTTTGAGCTTGTTTGATTGAATAGAGAATTCAAGAAACTAGCTAGCCTACCACCTGGAGAGCTTGGTTGCTTATACTTCTTTTGCTTTTCCACTACCACTGCACTAGTGTGATGATTCTGCTGAGGTAGTACTTGAGTTCTCGTCGGCACATCTAAGCTCATCCTTCCTCCTCTCCATGGATGTCTGTTATCTTCTCTTGTGCCTTTCTGTCCATAATTAGTTGCACCATTATAGCCTGCAACTTCATTGTATCCTGAGAAATACCTAGCTGCCTCAAACACATCAAGCTCATCATCAGAATCGTTTCTGCGATGTAACGATTTCTTGTGCATCTTATTAGATGTTTCTGATTGTCCCGTGATGGACATGGTTGAAAGATGAAACCTTGTAAATTTGTGTCAAGTGGTATGTGTTTAAGTTTGGAAGTTATATGTCACAAGTGTGTGGAAGGTATTTATTTGAAGTGGAAGTATATATGAGAGAAATTGAGATTGTAGAGGGAATGGTTTTGAAATGATTGAGAGTGGTGGTAAGGTTGGCTTTATAATAATAATAATAATAAACAATTTTCATTACTTGCACTATGTGTATCTATTGATATTATATATGATGATGGAGTGTTTTTGGAGAGACCCACATATTGATGTGAATTTTGTGCTTTAAAATAAGTTTATAGAAGCGAGTAGTGGGGCCTAAGGGAAACATGCTTTTATCCTTCTCAGACTGTGAAAGCCATAGGTTCTGTTGGGTATTGTGGGTGGCAAGGTGCTGTGCTTCATTGGATTCTAGGGTTTTAGTGGGATTGGCTTTCGAGTGGGTGTTGGCCATGGGTGCTATGGACATGTACTGCAAGTTTACTTGTGCTTATTTATGATATATCATCATTGTTTTGGACTTGGATAATTTGGTACATACCCAAGCTACTCTTCTTTTTGAGGGCTTGGAAGTCACCCTTTAATTATTTGGGATCTTAGATAATCTTGTTTATTTATTTGCTGTAAATCAACCATATATGGCCCACTGATGTTTAACTGATTCTTCTTTTCAAGAATTTTTGAGTTTGAATTTTTTTTTTATATCGAAAAGAAAAATAATACGTATAATGAGGAATTTTTATGCATTATAAAGCAAATATTCAACCATCATATTATTAACCTAATGATAAGAGTGATGTGTTTAATAATTGAATTTTGTCCATATAATAATAAAAACTGAATAAAACATAGACAAAATGATGAATGAAGAATAGTATATAAACTCATAAATTTGAATGAATTAATAACGTCAGTTTTATTTATATGCAAAAGTAATAATATTATGCAACTTATTAGTACAAACACTCTCAATACTAAGGTTGTGTCCAAGTGTTAAGAATTAAATTAGTGTTATAACAAAAAATAAAATAAATAAATATAAAATTAATTTGAGAAAACATATAAAGTGAATAAAAATATTAAATATTATATAATTCCTATAGAAAAGGACGGAAAGAAACAAACATAATTTATAAGCAATAGAACATAACTGTGGCATATGTTACAGGTGCTATATTTAGATAGTATTTGATAAAATTACAAATTAACTGTTGAAAAATTAAAAATTGAATAATTTTAATACTGAAAATTAAGAACTATACGATTTTAATATTAGAAATTTTAAAATTAAATTATCACTGAATTTATTAAAAACAAAATTATAATTTTTAAAAAATTTGTGAATAAAATAAAATTATAAATAATGGTGGTCATGATAATGAATGGTGATTGTGATGACATGTGGTGGTAGTTGTGATGGTTGTAGTGGTGGTAGTGATGAGGTGTGGTAATAGTAATTGCAATAGTGAATTGATGGTAATAATCATGGTGATGAAAACAATTGTGATGAAGAAAATAGTTATAACTATTAATTCAAAATTAATTTCTATTAATAATTTATGTATTTTTACAAATTTTAAATTTTATTTTAAAAAATCTTAATCATTAAATTTGAATATAATAATTTAAATCTATAAATATTACAAATCATAATTATCAGGATCTAACTAACATAATTTCAAGTTCCCTTTTTAACAAATGTCCTTATCAGTAATCTTGATGTTATAGGTAAAAAAGAACGACGAATTAGACTGGAATTATGAAGCTGAAGTTGGAAGGAACATCATACAAGGAAACAAAATAATGAAACTATTATTAATAAGTCCATGTTAGCTTGTGTTAATTGTCATCAGTGAAATAATAATCTGAGGAAAAAAAACCCATTTATTTAAAGACATCAGTAAATGAAATGAATGCATCAGTCTAACCTAACATAAAATTAAAGGTGAGAATGAACCAAAAAATTATGTAGAAGTGGAACCACATGTATCATGTATGGAACATTGTTTTCTTCAGGATTAGTCCCTTTCATGGGTTCTTGAGATAAAAATTGAACTTCAAGTCCCACAAAATAAAGCGAAAAGGAAATATTGTTGAACTATCTTTCCTCTTTAAGTGTAGAAAATTATATGTACATTTACATGAATTGTAAACAACTTTTTCTAGTTCTTCTTTTTGGATAGATTTGGTCCATTAGCCCATCCATCCCTCAGT
Organism: Omphalea diandra; assembly: GCA_949677035.1. NCBI lineage: Eukaryota > Viridiplantae > Streptophyta > Magnoliopsida > Malpighiales > Euphorbiaceae > Omphalea > Omphalea diandra. The sequence goes on from CATIWR010177171.1 coordinate 5,809, forward strand.
GTTGGAGATGTGGGCATATGCACATGTGTATGCTGATATAGCAGAAATTTATATGAGAAAACATGTGGAAAATTAAAAATAATTTATTATTAATTTGCTTACAAATATTAAAATAACAGATATTACAATTCATTGATTCATAATTAAAAATTAAATTTGGAACAAAAAAAAACTTTTCAATAATTTTATTAATATTTAAAATCTATTTTCTCAAGTCATAAGCCACAGTTATAACAAAGAAAGAGTTGGTAAAAGTTACAAAAATTAACATTTTGAAAAAAAAAAAGTTATATTCTAAAAATATTCACTAACTTGCCAAAATTAATAAATCACAGTAAAATCTAAGATTGTTAGAAAAAGTTATTAAGTTCATAAAACTTTTCAAAAGTGAAACATAAACTTTTCAAAGCCTAAACACTGAATTTTTTAGAAAACAATGAACATTACAGAAGAGTACAAGTGCGCTATTTTTGAACCATTTGAAATGTCAGACTCTAAATGAAAGTATTACTTTTTGGATTTTTCAATTTTAAATGAGTTATAGAACCCATAATTAATAAAAAAAATATTGATTTTTATGTGCTAAAAGTAAAGATTCGATTGAATAAAATCATTTATAAAAAATGATGAGTTTGAATCATTTAATTGTTTTCCAATTAAATAGACTTTAAAACTATGAAACAAGAAAATGTTTGTTGAATTATATTTTTCCATTTTAGAAACATTTTCACATTCCTATTTTTTCTACATTTTTTTTTATAAAATTTTAAAAAGTATCATTTTCTCGTATTTGTTTCTTTATTTTTTCATTTTTATATTTCTATTTCCGTGATAGGTAGCTCTAAAATACTCCAATTACACCAATTTTCCTTTTCTATTGCTCATTGAACGCCAATGATGTTGCAGTTCTGCTCTCTACTCACATCATTGGCCACGGCGAACCAAAAGTGCACTGGCTTCATGAACAAACAGTTTGACATATACTGGTCAACAACATCTGATGTACATGTTCCAATCTGGAAAGAAGATCGACTAAGTAATCAGAATCAGTGATCATGACAGTTCCATGATAAGATCATAAGGTGTAGTCAATTTTTAGGCATTGAACTAACTTATTAATAAGGGGAAGAAGATTGTCCCTTTTAATTTTGCCTGAACCACCATCACCACAAAGCCTCAACAAAATCCACACTATTACTGTCTTTATCTTACTGCAAAATCTGCAACAGTTGATCTCTCTATCAATTTCTTGTTAAAGCAAAGGCTTTAAAGACCACACGCTGAGAAATCTCGAGTGTGACTCATTGTGTTTTTCATTATGAGGTCAAATTTCCCCTCTCTATGGCTCTGACGTTTCACATGGGCCATTGGCCGTATTAGCCCTACACTAAAAATCTTCAATCTATTCTCTCAATTAATATATATTATTAATTTCAATTTTAAAATTAATTTTAAATTATTATTTATTATTTATCAAATAATTATATACAATATAACTTTGTATTAATTGCAATATAAGAAATTTTTTAAATAAAAAATTAAAATTTTAAAAGTAAAAATTCTAAATAGAAGCTCATTTCATATAAAAAAAATTTCAAATGAAAAATTAAAAAAAATCTAAAAAGTAACTTTTTAACGAAAAATTAAAAAACCTAAAATGTAAAAATTCTAAATAGAAAATCAAGATTTAAATTAATTTCATTGATTATTCAAAATCTTGAGTATTTAAAGGGTAGTGGCAGTATAATAGATTATTAGAAATTATTTCGTTTAAATTTAACAATTTTTCTCTTAAAAAATTGAAAGTATGAATTAATAGATACTCTTTTGTTACAACTTACGCATGTAGCAATTATCTATTAATTTTGTTATGGATTATGAAACATTTAACATTACTTGTTTGGTTGATTATCATGAATTACTACATTCAAATTTAATAAAATTTCTTTTAAATTTATCTCACATAAAATTAAAAATATGAATTAATAGATAATATGCGAATTTACAACTAATTTTTATTATGTCATAAACTCCATGGCATGCGTATAAATATTTAAGGTATCAACAAATTACAAGTTACATGATGGACAGAAAGGAGAGGAAATAGCAAAATAAAAGAACCATTTTACAGGCGTATAATGTGCCACAAAACTATGGTTCATGAAGGACCTACCCTAGAGAAAGGCACATTAGTTATAGATTGGACGATATCCACATGTTTTAGGCTTGTTAGACCACTAGTTAGGATCAGTATTTAGTGGCAGTGGCCAACGGGAAAATTGTCGCTACTCTCAATCCTTAGCTAAAATCTTCATTCCAGCAAGCCAATTTGTGTATAATCTCGGAAAGATACATGTTTCATGTTTGGTTGCTTTCTTTTATTATCCACCATATATTCTAAAAGTTATCTTCCATGGTCTTGCTTCCTTTATGAGTCCCATCTCTTGCCCTATGTTTGAATTGAAAACTTTGAATGGAAATAAAACAAATGAAACTACAAGGCTAAGAATGGATCTTATCAGTGTTTTTGCCCAAGATGCCGACCCAAAACCTTATTTGCTTCCCTGGAGCTTGTCTTAGCCCATCAACAGGTCCTTGATTTAAGGTACAAAGGCCCAACTAGTGGACCCATAAGGCCCTACTCTTGTCTTCCATACGTGACATTATGGGACATAGCCCTAAACTGTCACCCAAATAAAAGGCATGATGATTCTGATTGCTGGCTTGCAATTTCTCCATTTTGATCTGAGAAGGTGGCTAAACTTTGCTAATGAAGATCAAAGAGATAGGATAAGAAGATGATTTGGGTATATGGATATGTTGGAATGAGCTTGAATGACAACCATCTATCTATCCATGCCTATCTTAAAGAAAAATTGATGGACGACAACAAAATCCTTTTTCAGTAATAATAATCATTGTGTAACCCATTTAATGATTTGACTTCACACCTTCGTTTACATAAAAGCAAAGTTTGCTCTTCAAAACCCTGGCCACTCTCAACGAACTAGTTAGCTACACATGGCATGCCTTGCTATAACCAATGTGAGGTCTCTTCAAGAAAGGGTAGTAGCCCCCAACATATATGGTCCTGTTTCAAGACAAGAATAACCAAGTTCCTAACAAGATATATTTTGAATATAATACCATGTGAGTATTTCAATTTGCTTCTCTTAATTCCTCTTTGTCTGGCTTTTTTTTTTTTTGTTCCACATAAGGACATATCATGCTTTATTCTTGTTCCTATAATGATCTCTTCTTCTATCTCTTATCTTAGCTTAATTAGGAAACCTCATTTGGATTAGAGATAGCAATAAACGAATTATGCATTTTGACAATATCCAACTCTAGACTTTTATTTAAAGTTGATTTCTAGATAAGTTTTGGATTGATCATGTCGGATTTACCCTTCCAAGATATGCAAGTTAGCTCAACAATCTGCTTAATCATTGTTGTTTTAGGAAAATATGAATTTTATTCATAAAATTAACAATTTATATAACTTGATCGGTGTATATAATAATGATAAGGATATATGAAGAAATATGAAAACATAAAAAAAAAAAAAAGTAAAACTTATTTATAATATTCTTCAATCAAAATAATAATTGAACACTTAAAATTACAACTTTGACATAAAATGCGTTTACCAATGATTATTGGAATTACAAATAGACTCTCATAGTCTTTAAACGAGTCTAATAGTTTGAATATTATTGATAAGTTAAAATTCACTATCAAAGTGAATATGAAAAATTGAAAAATTCAACAAAAAATAAAACTCTTATAAAGAAAGAACAAACATGAATAAAGAACATATTATTCCTAGAAAAGGACAATAGAGATAAAATAAAAATATGCATAAATGTTAATATGTATCCATGAAGATATAAAACAATAAATTTAATATTTAAATATAAATCTAATCAGATCTAAGATAATTTATTGAAGAAAAAATAAAATACACACAAAATCTCTAGATTTAAAGAAATAAATTTAAACAAATTAGAAAATAAGTAGATTTTGATTTTATTTAAGAAAATAAATGATAAAATAAAAAAATGAAATAAATTTCTAAAAAAAAAAATGACTTCTAAAAATTATATGGTTAGAGAATTTGAATGAGTAAGAGGGGAAAAAAAAGAGTGGACAGCTCGGGTTTAGTGCTAAGCTTTTATGTTTGATTATTATTAGTAATTTATAAAAGTCATCAATTAAAGGACGTATTCTCAAAAGGAATACAAGTGCTTGAATAAAGTACCAATAGTACAGGAAAGAAATTTCATTTTGGACAAAGCTATGCCAATTAGATTGATTGAAATATGTATGTGATGGTGGAGATTTGTCTGAAAACTAACAGGAAGATGTTCTTTGTTGTATGCAGCTGGTCATTTTCTTGCATAAAGGCAATGAGAATCAGTTCTCAAAACTCAATTGGAAAAATACCCACATCTCCAAATGCTTAAAACAGTACTGTATTTTCCTTACACATATAAATACAAGAAACCATTAAAAAGGGAGTTAAAAGTAAAATAGGCTTCAATTTACACTTCCCATTTGACAAAATGACTAAATGGTATGTCACCCACAAACTAAGAAACCTCATTATTTCAGTCGTTCTATGGTTTGCTCATTGTACGTACAATGCAATCTACGCCGTTCCATTAACAAAACACAAAAGCTTTGTAATTAAGCTGAAAAAACAACTTTGTTGGCCCATGCAGGTCTCGAACCTGCGACCTTCGCGTTATTAGCACGACGCTCTAACCAACTGAGCTAATAGGCCGCTTTGATTAAGTTTTGTATCTTTCAAGATTCTATCATAAAGGTCACCACTGCGACAAAATGTCAGTTTCCCCTTGTACCTTTTGAACCAACCCAATCACATCCAAAATCAAGTATCACAAACGTTAAAATCCACATCAAAATAAAAAATCATAAGAAATAAATTAAGATTCAGAAAGGATAAAGATCGAAGGAGAGTTTAAAGAAGACACAGTGTATGTATGGAGATCAAAGAAAAAAAGATTGTTCTCACTCATCTACAAGTAACAAAAATCTCAATCATTTCCTAGAGGCTAGGTGAGTTCCAATTAGCTTTTGTAAATGCAACTTCCGTAAGAGAGTAGAGAGAAATTTTTAAATTATTATTTTAAATGTTTTTAAATAGAGTTATTTAAATAAAATAATTTATGTTAATAGATTAGAATATAAAAAAATTATAATATATCATGTAAAAGTTAGTAAATAAATCAAATATGATTTTTTTTGAGAAAAATACGAACTTGATATGTAGAATTAATGAATTATAGAATTTGATCTGCAAATTTACATCAAAAAATACGAAAACATAAAAAATAAAATGTATTCATAAAATTCTCTAATCAAAATGATTTAGCATTTAAAATTGTAACTTGACGAAAAATACTCTTAATTCAATAATAATTAGAACCATAAATTAACTTCATAATTTTTATACCAGTCCAATAATTTAAATATTATTGATAAGTTAAAATCCATTGTTAAAAGCGAGTCTAAAAAATTCAGGAAATCAACAAAAAAAAAAAACTCTCATAACAAAATAACAAACTTTCATGAGGAAAAACATAGAATTTTAAAAAAAATATAGTAAAAATAAAATAAAAATCCACACATATTAAACTTATATCTATAAAGATACATGAACCATAATTGTGATATTTAGATATATAGATCTAACCAGACTTGAGATAATTTATTAAGAAAAAATAAAACATAACAAAACTTATAGATTTATAGAAATAAAATAAAAAAATGAGTAGATTTAGATTTTATTTAAGAAAATAAATAAGAAAAGAGAAGAATATTACTTTTTAACCATTTATTCTATTCTTTTATAGTTACTCTAACTAATACAAATCTAAAAAACCATACACTTAATTTGGTTGTATAAATTTATTCACTTTCATATCAGTAGTTTTCAAGAAAGTACTATTATCTAAAAATTATTTTATGTAAAGTTGAGATCTATAGTATTTAGTTTGTATTTTTTTTTTTGAGACATCACAATTATATTTGATTCATATTCTAATTCCTAAAAAAATATGTGATAAAATTCTATTATATTTTATTAAATAAATTTATTTTAAAAAATAATTTAAAAATATATCTCTCAACTTTCTTTAAAAAAAAATACTTACAATAAATGTAAATTTATTTTAATATTTCACTTTCTTACAATTAAACACAAAAAAAACTTAATAAAAAAATTATTTTTTTAATTAACTTCTTCTAAAATCAACAATGTCTGAAATGCCAGATGTTTTTTGCCCAGACAGAGGTGCACTACATAGATGGCCGGACCATGAGTTTTTATACCATGCACTACTATTTATATAACAATAATAGACAAAAATCCATCGCACATGAGAAAAAAAAAACGACTCCTTACCTTAACTTATTAACATTTGTTACATTCAGTTAGTAAATTGTATATTCATTTTTTATAAAATGTAGGTTCATTTTGATATAAATTATAGATTCATTTTTTTTATAAAATATAAGTTTATTTTTCGTAAACTGTATGTTTATTTTTCATTAAATGTATGTTTATTAGTAATAAATTATATATTCATTTCTTATTCAAACTTCTATACGATGATTTTGTGGATTTAATGTAACCTATAAATTCACTTGGTATAAACTATATATTCATTATTAATAAACTGTACGTTCATTTTTTGTAAACTATGAGTTTATTTTTTTATATAAAGTATAGGTTTATTATTCCTAAGCCAAACAAAAAAATTAAACACATAAAAATAGAATAAAAAACATAAAAAAACACAGAAAAACTAATAATTAAAGATTAAAATAATAAAAATAAATAAATAATTCATAATTCATTATCAGTAAACTGTAAATTCATTTTTTATAGAGTGTAGGTTCATTTTTTTTATATATTTCAGGTTATTTTTTGTAAACTGTAGGTTTAATTTTTTATAAAATGCAGGTTCATTATTCATAAACCAAACAAAAAAATTAAATATGTAAAATAGAAAAAACACAAAAAATACAGAAAAACTAATAAATAAAGATTAAAATAATAAAAACAAACAAAAAATTTATAATTCATTATCAGTAAACTATAGGTTCATTTTTTTTTATAAAATATAGGTTCATTTTTTGTAAACTGTAAGATCTTTTTTTGTAAACTATAAGTTTATTTTTTTATAAAGTACAGGTTCATTATTCATAAATTGAATAAAAAAAATTAAATATACAAAAACAGAATAAAAACACAAAAAAACTAATAACTAAAGATTAAAATAATAAAAATAAACATATAATTCATAATTTATTATTAGTAAACTGTATATTCTTTTTTTTATAAAACATATGTTTTTTTATAAATTATAGGTTCATTTTTTATAAACTATAAGTTTATTTTTTATAAAGTACAAGTTTCTTATTACTAAATTGAACAAAAAGAATGAAATATATAAAAACATAATAAAAAATAGAAAAAAACTAACAACTAAAGATTACAACAATAAAAACAAATAAAGAATTTATAATTTATTATCGATAAACTGTAGATTTATTTTTTATAAACTGTAAGTTCATTTTTTATAATCTATATGTTCATTTTTTATAAAGTGCAAGTTCACTATTCATAAATTGGACAAAAATATTCAAACACATCAAAATAGAATTAAAAACATAAAAAACACAAAAAAACTAACAACTAAAGATTAAAACAATAAAAACAAATAGAAAAATTCATAACAACCAAACAATTAAAGAACAATCAACAATCTCATTCTTAGAAACTTCATCCATTGATTGCAATTAAAACAAATAATCGAAGAATAAATAATTAAAGAACAAATAATCAAAGTGCAAATAACAAAGAACAAAAAAATCAATCAAGAAAGAAGAACAATAATCATAGAAATAGAGAATCCAAAATAATAAGGAAAACAAACACAAAAAATAGAAAATAAAGAAAGAAAGAAGTGCCAACTATAAATCCTCGTTAATATCAATAATAGAAATTAATAAATTTCAAAAACTCACAACTGTTAATCTCTCTCAAAACACACTGTATCAATAAATAGCACACAAAATATCATGAACAGAGAGTCCATAATATAATTTGTCGAGCTACATGATAAGTTCAGAATAACATATAAAACAAACTGCAGCTAACGAACTGGAAATTTATTACAGATTCACAACTAAAGAAGGCTTTAATTTATTACATGAGATTATGAACTCGTTTTATCAAAAATATAATAAATATTATATTAATACTTTGAATTTTAAAATTATAATCTATTTTAAATCAAGACTGTATACGAATTTCTATTTCTCCATTAAATTAAAGTAATTTAGAAGTGAAGTGTTTGTCTTATAGTTTTAAACAGTCAAATATTCAAAATTAAATTGTTTTTTCTTTTTGAAGGTTCTTTTACTTTTTACTTTGTAAAAGACGTAAAAAAAATGTAATTTATTAATATAACAATTGTAGTAAAAAAACAAATATTGATAATTAGTAGACTATCTAACAGTTTCTGTTCAGAAAATATATTATTTGATACTTTTCATCAATAATTTATACTTTCATAAAATAAAAAGATAAATATACAATTCGTTTTTGCATTAACTCTAATATAATTGTTTTTTATTTCAAAAAATATCATATTTTATTTTAATAATGTTTTTATTTAACAATAATAAATTATTTTTAAAATTTTATTATCATTACTTATAAATAATATATTACTTAACCTTTTTAATAAATTCATTGTTATATTCATGATTTAACCTTTTTTAATAAATTCATTGTTATATTCATGATAAATGTTTAATGTATATTTTATAAAAATTTTAATTAATGAATTTTCAAAAAAGTGCTTAATGGATTGTTAAGTATTATTTATTTTTAAAATAAAAAATATGAAATATATTTATTTTTTAAAATTTATATTTTATATTGATATTATATATGTATAAATAATTATTAATAACAATAATTTTCACAAAATACTTAACATTAATCAACTACCATCAACCAACAATCGTAACAGTAACAATAACAAGCAACCAATAATACTTAAATAAAAAACAAGTCCTAAAAAGCACTTTAGACATGAGTTTGGTCTTGAGTTTGAGTTCCCCCTCCCTCCGTTGTAACTCCCGAAAAAAAAAGTCCTAAGAAGGTAGCATCTTTTCCTAAAAAAATTTTTTTCCATATAATTAAAAAAAAAAAAAGAACTTGAGAAAAAGATGGATATGATATCACATATACACTTTTAATGTGGAAGACATGGTGCTCCTTTGAGAAAACTATTCGTTTGAGATAAAAGCGCAAAATGAAGAGTGTGTCCTGTCCAGAATAATTTCTATTTATGCCATTACTATTATTCAAAACTTCATTCACACTCTTGCCTTTTAACTCTTTTCTAAAGAAAATTCATTCTTACAAGACATGATTTTGTAGATCGGTCATGTGATGAAATCTTCTTTTCTTTAATTTTCTCGTTCCTTACTAATTACACTTGTACAATGAAGTTGGACAAAAAACGTTTCTTCATAGATTGGACTTGATTTGAGAGAGCATTTCGAAATATTCATTATATTTACCACTTCATTTTGGAATAAGATAGGAATTGAAGTGAAACGAAACAAAAGGGAAAGAAAGTTATTGTAGAGAAAATTATGTTTGCTCCTATTTGGATGGAGTGAGATTTGGGGTATGGATATTGGGAGATATCAAAGGTAAAAGATAAGGAAGAAGATATCTTTTTTCCGTTCTTTAATAAGATGGAAGAGTCGGTGATGGATACGGTGCTTGTGCTTAGGATTGGTTATGGTCAAAGCCTTGGAGGTTTAGACCATATCATTTTGGATTTTAATTATTTTATATTTTTTAGAATAATTTAGATGAATCTTTTTTAAATTACAGATGAATTGAAGTTGTTTTATTGAATTGGTGTACAAAAATAATTTCGTATCATTTTTTGAATCTTAAATCAAGTCGAATTAGATTATTTATAATTTTATTTTTTAAATAAAAAATTTTTTAAAAAATTTAAATCAAGCAAATTCATATTATTTTGAAGCAAATTCTAATGAGTTATATTTTTGACAATGAGTAGTTAAAGTTAGTTTGAGTTTGACCCTAAAGATTTAATGTCATTTAGATTGTAGATGAATTCATGTTTCCTTGGATGTTTAGATCAAATTTTAATTATTGTCAGATAATTCATATTGAAAAAACATTATTTTTTTATCCAAATTGCTTATAAAATAAAGCATATATAAATTAGAATACAAATCGGGTTTTTTTTTCAAAATGCAACTTATTGTTAATTAAAGGATTTGTATCTTTCAAATGGTGAAAAGATAAATTTAATTTTATTTGACATCAGAAGTTACTGGCAATACGTTAACCCCTTCAAAAAAAAAAAATAAAAAAATAAATATATATAATCACGTTTTTAGAGGATTTTAATGCAAATTTAGAAAGAACATATGAATAATTAGAGGAGGTCAAAAAAAGGTTGGCAGCAAGGTGGCTCTAATGTGGGTACTCATTGTCTGGGCTCCACGGGACGACACGTGTGAAATCTCAAAAGTACGGAGAAGTTGATTGTTTGGTCTTTAGACAGACAACAAGTGGAGCCGTGGGATTGAAAAGTGGAATTCTGACCGGACGGTCATGAACTGACTGTTTTAAGGGCAATGAAAAGACGACACGTAGTGAACAGTGTTTGTCACTGTTCACATTAAGTGTACGCTTTCTCTTCGTACGATGAATTTGTGGTGATGATGAGATATGATGTTATGGGAATGGCCACCCTTTCTTCTGTCCACTTATTAGTGCTATGCTCCACACCACAGTCTACCCTTTCTTTGCTGACACTTTTCTATGCCAGGTGCAAAATTGTTTTATTATGCGGGCATACAAAAATATTAAAAAAGTACTTATAAATTAAATTTTGAGATTTAATTTAATATTAAAATTATATTTTATAGTATATTTAATTAATTACAGAAAGTGATAAAATATAAAATTTTATCTAAAATACTGATGTAATATAATAATGTGATTTAATATATCAATCAATGATATTCGTATTGACATGGTAGCTAACATGCTATATATTTTAAAAAATGATTTAATATTTTTTTATTTCAATCTAAAATTTTAATTTTAGCAAAGAAGTATTTTATATTACGTATTGTTAATCAAATGAATGATAAATCAATTAACATCTTTTCATGGTGTTAATGTGCCGATATGACTTTTTTAATTATATTTTTATTTACATGTTAAAAAATAAATTTCATTCATTTAACAAAATAAAAAATTATAATAAAAATAATTTCATTCATTTAACAAAATAAAAAATTATAATAAAAATAATTAATTAAATTGTATCTAATAATGTAAAAATTAAATAATACAATATTACATTATTATTATTATTATTATCAAGTTAATTTTTAAAAAATATAAATTAAATAAAATTCACATCAAAATCAATCAATAATATTTTATTAAGTTGTTGATATTTTCAATCAAAATATAAAAAGATTAAAACTTTAAAAATATTAAAATTAAATTTCTAATTATTTTTATTTTATGTTTGGTTTTGATAGTTATATTTATATTAATTTTTAAATATTTAAAATTATCAATTAAAATCCATTATTTTCAATTATAATTTTATTTTATAAAAATGTAATTTATAAAAGTCATGTCATTATACCACATCAATATTATAATGGTGTTAGAAGACTTGCCTCTCATCTAACCAGTGATGAATAACACCTGTTAATATATTAATACAAATTAAAATCTCATGTTTAAAATAAAAAAATACTAAATCACATGGTATATTTTATATTTTTTAAATTAATGATATTTTAGTTGATATGTGAAGATGAGTTCACCAACTTATGTGTTAAGTTATATAATCATACGATGTCAATATTTTAGATGACATTATATGATTTGTCACCTATGTAATTAATGGTGTACATTACAAAGTGTTATTTTGATATAAACTAAATTTCAAATTTTAAATAAAAAATTATTAAGCTACAGAGTACTTTTTTCACGCTTTTTTTCATATAATAATAATTATTAAGATATAAATATTAATTTATTTTTTACTAAATATAAATTATATGTTAATTTGATATGTACACTTAGTATGATACAAAAAATTTATTTACATAAAAACAATTTCTTATTACTAATGTTTATCTTATTTAATTTATGTATTCCATAATGGTGTTTCTCTAGCTTTTGGCATAGCACTTGGCATCCGCACGACTAGCTATTAGCTCAGTTAATGAAATTTTATTATTAAAATGAAATAATTTATTAATAATTTTTTATTATATAATATATTCCAAACAGTCATTTATTTTAGGAAGGCAAAATTTTTTTATTAGTTTAATTCATAGTAAACATTAGCGGGAAAAAATGGAATGAATTAGATCAAATCATTAATTTCACATTGTAGATAGATTCAATAAAGTATTGAAAATAAAAAGAAAAGAACTTTTAGATGATTTTTGAATTTTGAGTTAAGTCAAATCATTTGTAATTAATTTTAACTTTTAAATAATTTGATTTTTAAAAATACAATATTTTTAATGAATTAAATTTAATCAAATTCGAAATGCTTCAAATATAATTGTTTTGAATTGTAATAGAATGGATTTGAATCGAAATCAACAGACATTACAAATATATGTATGCATATTACAGGAAAAGTAAATGATAACTTAGAAGAATGAAAAGAAAATGCTGAAATTGAATCAAACTTGTGGGTTTGACACGAACATGAGTTGAATTCTTGATTGAATCTCCGAACAAGAAAGATCACATGATCAGGAAAATTGTTCATAGCCGTAAGCTACGAAGTATAGATTCTTAGGACTACAGAGAATCTCTGTTTCTTGTGTGAGTTTTTCAGTGTCCTAAGATTCTCTAATTTCCTGTTTTTATAATATACTGTTGCCTATTATTAGAGGTGGGAAATCGAATAATGAGCTTCTGAGTTGCAATCAATTTTCCATTTCTCCACATGGGTAAGGGTAAGGTCTGTCGCCATGAGACAAGGTTTATGTGATCACTTTCCACGTGTGCGCTTCACTATATGAGCAGTGTTTCTGCCAAGAGGAATTTGTGAAAATTTATAAGGGATTGGTACTATAATTAATTTACTTTCACCTTAATGATACTTAGATTTTTTTTTTCTTTTTTACAAATTTTTAGCTAATTTTAAAATTAATTTATTAGAAGATATTTAATAATGATTTTAAAAATTTTAAAAAGTTTATAAAAATTAAAATCTTTAATTACAATTTTATAAAATTTATAAACATTAATTAGTCTCGAAAAATTTATTGAATTTAAAAGTAATAAACTTTTTATATATTTTGAATGATTTTTAGGTAGAAGTATAAATAGAACATTCAAAAAAATTTTATTTTATATTCTTTAAAATTTCATTAGACTTTTTATATTCTAGAAGTTGTCAATTAAGAGAGAGTTAAGCCACAAAAACAAGATAATATGTTTTTTTTTTAAAAAAAATTATATTGTTCAATAGCTTGTAACTTCAGTATTAATGAGATTTATTCATAATTTTTCTTATGAATGATTATTTGATTTGTATTTTTTCATGATGTTGATAGATTGAAAATAAAAAAAAAATATGGAAATCATATACAAAATTCTATTTCACTCATAGAAAATTTTAGTAAATTTGGTTTTTGAATTGAACAATATTATTTAATTGAGAGCTCATACTTTTATTTATTATTTTAAGTTTTTATTTTATTATATGAGAAATATAAATTAATTATATTACATAAGTTATTAAAAATTAATAAAAGTTTAATAATGTTGATAATAGTTTATCAATGTCTATAAAAAGTTTTTAAAAATAAAGTTTTTGAAAATCCTTATTTATAAACTCTACAAAAAAATATTAATAATCTATGAACTCTGTAAAAGTCGTTCACTTAAAAAAAAAAGTCTATGGTTTCATTTATTTAAATAATTTATCTAAGAAAAATATTTTATGATATTTGGAATACACTATAAAAAGTATTAATTTTCTTTTGATTTATAAAATTATAATAAAATTTAGACCATAAATATTTTATATTTATACTATTTATTGTTTAATATAAAAATATATTAAAAATAAAATTTTATGGGTCTCACTCATCTTCAATGACCATCACCCTATCGACGATGATCAGTGATAAGTATTAGTAGTGAATGATAATCAATAATAATAAATACATATGTTTATATGATTCATTTTTCATTTGAATAAGTTTGTCAAAATCTAAAAAATAACTTTTTATTGTTAAAATAAGACATCTTTTTTTTTTTGAAAAATGACTTAGTTTTCTTTTAGTTAAGAAAATATTTTTTATTGATCAATTTTTTTTTAATGCACCCAACAAAGAAAAAATACAAAAAATATTTTCATAAAACAAATAAAAGCCTATAAATATCTTTCAAAGTTTTAATTGAATAGATACTTTTCAGGTAGGTACATTCTTGAGTTAATTGAACAATTATTTATAAAACTTTCAAAGTTGAGAGTTTTTTTTTCAAATAAATTAAAACTCATATTAAAAAAAAACCTATTATCAATTAATAATGATGATTCTTTTTTTTTTTGGTCCAAAAATCACTTTCGGTAATAGTAATACTAAACATGCCTCAAAAAATGAGAATTTGTTGTCACACAGAGTATTGCAAAGTGAGTTGTGCACAAAATAAAATTAATATTTTACTCATAATTACCTACATTGAAATATTATCTTATTATTATTTTTTTTTATAAATGATGTATTGACTAAATGTATACATCTCGTATAGCATAAACTTTTTAAAAAATGTTATAATTTTAGCCATTACCTTATATTTGAGGATATATAATAAGTAGCTAAATTATCTATATATTTAATTATTTTTGATAGCAGAAGAAGGCAAAAGCTAAAAGGACCTAACCTAAACACAACAACTCGCATCCTCAGCAACCCAATGAGCCTTTTCTAATAAATCAAAATGAGACATTGAGTAGTTGCTGTATGAGGCAGTTGATAAATTGAGAACTCATAAGCAATAACTCTATTAATTTCACAAAAAAAGCATATCTGGGCATCGTAATAAAAGTTTCCTCATTCATATATATATATATATATATATATATATATATATATATATATATATATATGAACTAAATATAAAACTAATCAATTAATTTATTTTTAGTTTAATCGGTTTGATCAATTTAATCAATTCAACTCAAATGATTCTATAAAAAGAAAAATAAAAAAATATTACTAAAAATTTTAAAAATAAGAAAACATTTCAAAAAATTAAAATAATAATTATAGTACTAAAAATAAAGGATAAAACTGAAAACAGATTGAAATATAATTATTGATTTAGTTTTAAAATTTATTAATTTAACTGATCAATCTAATTTAATTTAATTTTCAAAATATTGATTAAAACAGTGTTTAGAGAAATTTATTTTAAAATTAAAAGTGAATTATTTTGAAGTAAAATTTAAAAATAATGATTTCGCAATAAATGTTAACACAGCCAATACCAAATACGCAACAACGCCTATGCATCCAATAGTTTTCATTGACTAGGCATAGAGCTACTGCACTATAATTATATTATTAAAAACTTTACAAACATAGATGGCAGAGTTGATGGGGGACCACCAACATACACCCTCAAGCAATTGTTATTCTTTTTTATGGTAAAATTTTTATTTCTCTAAATTTATTTTCAGCTGTCAAACAATAAAAGGTGTATATATATATCAAAAGTTTTTGCATTTATATTTATATCTAAACCTTTTAAAATAGATAATTTTGTTTACATTTTATTAAATTTGTGCCAATTACATCAATAATCAAAATTTGAATAAAATACTAATATCATTTACCGATATGGCTATTATATGACTGTCATGCATATTATGAGAACAGTTATTAAATCTAATGTCAACTTTTTATTTGTTTAAATTATTTGAACGATATATCAATCTTTTATATTTTTATTTATTTTTTTTGTAATTTATGTTAATTACAGATTTCACAACTAAAAAAAGTCATTTTTAAGCTAAAAAAGACAAGTATTTTAGTAAATAATGTAATGTTTTTATCATTAATTTTAATTATGAATATAACTAATGCAAATTTAATCAGTTTTAGATAATATTACCAAGTTTAAAAGATTTAAATATAATTATAAAAATAAAAAAATTATTTTTTATCAGACTAAAATAAAAAAAAAAACTAATGTTTTATCGTTGTCAAATATATGCAATTGAGGTCAATTCATAAGTGATGTTTTTATTCTTTATTTTATTGACTATATATATATATATATATATAAAAGAAAATTTGGACTAATGATTTCTGCATTGTGAAGCAAACATACAATTGTCAAACTATTAATTTAACAATAATAATAATACTAAAGTTTGTATAATGCAAGCTTATTATAGAAAAGTAAAAGAAAGAAAAGAAAACCATTAACATATAGAGATAGAAAATGGCTCGAGTTAGATAAGTTTGAGTTACTATTTCTCTTAAAAGATATACTACAGAAACTATGTTTCTAGAATTAATTTTACCACTACGAAAACAGCCAGCTGATAGGGCATTGCACCCTGCGAAGGGAAAGCAGAAAGAATGAAATTAAAGAAAAAAAATTCACAGGTAAATGATACTATGATAGTATAGTAGTACTACTCTTATTCTTTATCTGGCCAAGAAAATCTGCAACATAATAGTAAAAATTAAGCCAGCATGTATAGTTAATAAAAAGAAAAACCCATGAATTAAGCCAGCATAGAGTTACTAAAACGAAAAACCCATGAAAAAGATCATAGGAAAAAAGAAAACACAGACTGCCCCACACTGTTTCCCAGCTCTCTCTTCCTATTCCTAAGGGTATCATTATTATTCACTGCTTTACTGTACCAAACCTAATGCCTAGCTATTAACCACATATTCTGATAAAAGAAGAACTCTTCTTGCCCTAAAGAAGCAGAAGAAAGAAAGTATACATAAATATATATAATATTAAAAAATAAATAAAATAAACAAGAATATGGGAAGAGGGAGGGTAGAGCTGAAGAGGATAGAAAACAAGACAAATCGACAAGTTACATTTGCTAAGAGGAGAAACGGCTTGCTCAAGAAAGCTTATGAGCTATCAGTTCTTTGTGATGCTGAGGTTGCTCTTATTGTTTTCTCTAACCGTGGCAAGCTTTACGAGTTCTGCAGCAGCTCCAGGTAATTAAAGCAGTTGCCTCAGTTTCCTTAATCATATCATATCATATCATATATCCATATATATGATTTATCTTTCTTTCTTGATTTTTTGGTCTTGGATATGTTGTTGTTATTTCATGTATTTTTGAATTTTTTTTCCTTCTCTTTTCTATTTTAGGAGGCATATGAAAGCCGTCCTTGGCGGAGGAAACTTTTTGTTTGGTTGTCTATTTTCTTGTCTAGTTGTTGATCTTGGTCTATAATTTTTTGCAGATTATCTTTTCCTGAAATTCCCTTGTATTTCTTTAAGATCTGAGGAAAAAAGAATGATTAGTTTTTGTTCCGTAATTGCAAGTAATTTCCCGAATTATTATACATGATGGGTACTTAGGTCTAGGTGTTTTCTTTCTTTTTTGAGGCTTGTTAAGTTTTCTTAATTATCCAGATAATTAAAGTGAAAAACATTAGAGTACAACAGTCTCTTCCAAAAATGAAAGTTCAGTTTCTGCATTTGAATATTTAAGTTGTTGCACTAGCATTATGGATTAAGGGTTCCAAGAAAAAAAAAAAAAAAGAAAATGACAAACTTCTAGTCTTTTCCTATGTCTCTCTAAAGCTGCAAACTTTGCTAGATGAGTTGACAATTAATCCATGAATTGTTTTGAAAAAACATTAGAGACACATCACATTGGATCTAGTTGCTGGGAACATCAATGTTTATCAAGTAAACATCTAATCGTCTTTTTCTTTTTCCATTTGTTCCATGAATCAGTGCTTTTCCCATCCTGGCTACTGACTGGGTATTAATATATAATCAACACTAATAATTTGATTGCTTTAGGCACTTACTCCATATATATAAATGGATATCATTTATATTACTGGGTAGATTTGGCTCACACAGAGGTGATATGAGATCCAATAGTTTTTATTTTATTATTATAAGTTGTTACGGTGAAATTTGATAAAGAGAGAGCAATCCTGTATCTGCATAGACTTTTAGCAATGAGAAGGGAAATGATAAAAGTAGTTTAAACCATAGTTTAAGCTTAATTAACTTTAAAAAATGCTCAAAATTAACGCCAACCTAAATATTATAAAGATTTTGAGAAGTCACACATTTTAAAGAGTTCTTTGGTTTAGCGGTTGGAAGTCCATCCACTCATATTGTAGAGATCTCACAAGCCACACATTTAGAAAGATGTTTGGTTTAACTGTTGAAAGTTTGCCGATAGGCTCTTAAATCCTAGATAGATCGATTAAGGTGTTTAGTAGAAACAAAATATCAGTAGCTGGTAGAAGAAGTGTATATATGACACTAGAATATCAAATTTGATTGAAATCGAATTGAAAAAAAAAAAAAACTGTGAAAAATATTTGAAAGATTCGAAAAATTCTCATTTTATATTGTTTTAAAGTGAAAAAACGAGACGATTTTGTGCACAATACTTATATCTGAACCAAAATTGTCTTGCACCGAGTATTATTTTGTCCTCTATATATACATATACGTAATTATCAAACTTTGCTTTTTATTAATACATATAACCTAGTAAGTTTATAGTCTAATAATGAAATTGACTCTAAGAATGAAACTATGTCGTTTAATTGACGTATATATAAATATTTAGTTTAATTAATTTTTTTCTGTATTTTATTTTAAAATTAATATGGATATTATATTGCAAACTTGTATTTATATTTTTAAGTACTTATTTTTAAACTTTAGATTTCAGATGGATATTATAGATGAATTGTATACTTAAAAATTTTGAAAATCATCAATCTCTGCACTATTTTGTATTGTCTCATTTACCTATTTATCTCATGTCTTGTATCGTTTTGTCTCAAAAATTTAATATAAGACAAGATAGAACTCAATAATATATGGAACATAGTTGATCTTTGAATTTTTAAAAATTTGATTGCGGAATTTTAGGATGGGACATAAATTTTTAAATTCTCAAATTTAACCATTCCATGCATATCCTTAATTGGTAGCTGCTTAAATGCCTATAACTAATAATTTTTTTCGTATATGTTGTTAATTGATTTCCTTATATATGAGCTACTTATTAGAATATATTGATAACAAAAATATATTTTTCAAACTTAATTTTTTTCATGCATCAATTTTTTTATAATTCATTATAAATAACAAACAATCATTAAATTTTTTATGTAATTCTTGAATTGATTATGATATTTGATTCAACGGTGAAAAAATCTTATAAATACCGATGTTAATTATATATTTTTATTTACATGTATTTATCTATTATTTGATTGGTACAATGCATTAAAGTAAAGGAATTATAATATATATACATTTAATAGTCCTTTGTTCTATATATCATAAATAAATAGTAAAACCCTACAAAGTGATTCACATTTATTAATTATCAGCAACAACTTTTACTAACAATTGAACCAAAAACAAGCCCTAGATGCCAATAGTATATGA
The DNA here is from genome assembly GCA_949677035.1 of Omphalea diandra. NCBI lineage: Eukaryota > Viridiplantae > Streptophyta > Magnoliopsida > Malpighiales > Euphorbiaceae > Omphalea > Omphalea diandra. Next base: position 25,601 of record CATIWR010177171.1, read on the forward strand.
TACAAGAAGGAGATATGTGAGGTGAAAAGGAGAGAGATATCAACCACAAGAGTAAAGGCACCCACAGGCTTAGCCTGACAATATCTTGACTTAAGTTAGATTTTGAATTTGAGTCCTCTTTCTCCTAGTTGTAATTCAAAAAAAAAAAAAAAAAAAAAACCCAACAAGAGTAAAGTAAAATAGGTGAAATGAAATAGAAGAATGGAATAGGACATTAATTTGATGTAATAATACATCCATGTATGACCATGATTGCTAGGCACACAAAATACAATAGGTCTCTGTACATAAAGTAGTTAAGATATGTATATATAGAAATATGAAAATCGATATGATAAGATTTGACTTTCTATCCGTATTGTAGTATGGTAGACGTTGATTGTCCCATCCTTTCTAAGAATTTGCGATGTACCACAGAGAAGTATAGGAGATAAGAAACTGAGGCACAAGATAACATGCAGACGCAATGAGAAATCATTTAGTTTTCTCAAAAAAAAAAAAAGAAAAAGAAATCAATTAGTGAGTGGACCTCTCCTTACAATGTAAGTAATCAAAACTGAGTTTTAAATTAACCAACAAGTCTTTACTTAGATGGAATTTGGGTAAAGTGGTTATGACACTTAAGTTTTTGAATTTCAATCAAAATTACATTAATAAAAAAATTTTTATTTTTTAAGTCTACGTTAATAAGAGACTTAATTTCAGAAAAACCATTTATAAAAAATGATATTTTTAAGAAATTATTTTTAGAAAAGTTAAAGTATTTTAAAGTATTTTAGATTAAGCAGAATAGAGGGGAGAAAAAAAAAAGTGATAGGAAACATAACTTTTGATAACATTTGGTGGCATTTTTATAATTCTGACCATTTTTCAAAATGACGCTTTTGATATTTCCATAAATTTTGTTTGTGATATTTGTCGTTTTTGGGATAAATTGTATGGTTTCGGTCTTTAAATTTGTATTTTGTGGCTTTCAAAAAGTTTATAATTTTAATATCTTTTAGCAGAAAACTATGACAACTATTTCGATTTTTTGCCTATTATAATATTTATTTCTCAGATTTTGCCTCAGAAACAATATATTAAAAATAAAAATTTTTATTCTTAATTAAATTAAATACTTATTTAGGATAGGATTTGGATTCTCTATATATACTGGTTTGAGTCCTCTATATATATAGTATATATGGCGACCTAGGAGGCAGTTTTTATGACTAATAACATTTCTAAATAAAGAGAGATCACTTTTTTCCTTGTAAATTTTTGATTTTTTTTGTTGAACAAATGAATTTTTGATGATTATAATTAATCGTAGTATCCATACTCGAGTCAATGGGTTTATAGAAAATTATATTTAGCTTTCCATATATTTTCCTTTTATAAAATTTCTTCTACATCAGGGAAGTTAACTGGGATTGACCCATTTTGCTGATGTGATCATATTTGCCACATCAGCGAATGAAGTGTTCATATATCTGAATATTCACTAATTATGTCATTTCTTTTTTAATATTGTCACGTAGCATTTTGATAGTTTGACCGAAAAATGAATTGAAATCATAATCATAAGCAAAAAGGACAAGCCGTTAATTGTGTGGATAATGTTGAAAGGATTCAAGAAAAAAAATATGCAAAGCGAGTATCAAGGAAAAAAAATTAAGTTATTCTACTTTGATGCTCTTGTTTGGTTGTATTTATCACGTTTTATTTCCTTGTTTAACCATTTGATTCTTTAATAGAAGGGGGAAGGGGGGAGGGGGGATTATTTTATCAATCAGCACTCATTTATAACTTAAATTTTCTTTTAGTTATAAAAAAATTATCTTCATCATTGTGATCATTTAATTTTTTTTATTATTACAATCAAGTCAAATTAGTTAATTTTAGCTAATTTTTTACTAAAAATACCAGGATTTGTCAAGTTTATTAAGTAAGAGATAAATATTCTTGTTTAACTATGAATAAAATGATACAGTTTGTAAATTTTTTATTAAAATTTAATGAAAATTAGCTAATTAAATTTTATTGTAATATTAATAAAATTTGAATAATACTAATGATAAAAATCGTTCTTTCACAAGTATTAAAAAATTAACGCTCCATTTTTTTTTGGAAAAAATGTTTTTTAAGAAAGTATTTTTCGAATTTTTCTTTGTTTGGTGTATCCAAGAAAATTAATCTATGAAATATTTTTCTAGTTAAAAGGAAAATTAATTGAAAGATTGTTGGTATATATTCAAAGAACAATTTTATTTTATTTTTCTGTATTAAATTTTCTTCATCAAATTCTCAACTCATCGTGGCCACAACGTTATCGTTTTTCATTATCACTGTTCTATTCATTATTCCTTTTGTGTTAAACGCTTCTTTATAAGAATAATGAATCTTTCATTCATATAATACATTTAATACAACTAGATAAAAGTATAAAATCTTTTATTACAATTATTAAATGTAAAAATATTTCTATTATATCTTTTTCCATAAATTTTCAATTATATTGATAAAATTTTATAACTTTTAATTCAGTGGTAAGCATGATCTACTCAACAATATTATCGATCACTTATCAACTTTTAAATTTTCTAAATGAATTTGATTAAAAGAAAAATAGCAATAAATCATTCACTAGTACACTCAAACTTCTAAAGAAAAAGACCAAAACATCTCATGAAAAAATCCATCCATATTCTCATGGAAGAGAACAAAATTTCCATCAAAGGAGACTCATTATTCATTAAAATAAGAAAATTATAAGAAATAAGCAGATTTGGATCTATAAATCTAGAAATAAAAATCAAACTCATACATACAAAATAAGGAAAACATATTAAATTCTAATTAATCTAACTTATAAATATAGTGATATATTAAGAAAAACTCATTTATTTTCTTTAAAACTGATAAAAAAAACACCAAAAAATTATCAAAATTTAGAAAAAAGGAAAAAAAATCTATTAGATTAATAGATTTAGTGATTTAGAGACTACTACCTCCAGTATGATTTTATCAACTATAGCCCAAAGAATTTCAATATTTGAGGGAGAAATGAAGAAAGATAGTTGAGAGAAGTTTTAGATGTTAATATTAGGATTAGTTTTGAATATTCCTATAAATTCATCCCTAGAAACTTCTTGGCATGGAAATTTATACCCTTATTAAGTTATTGTCAAAATTTGGATCAATATTACACTGCTACGTAAGTTATTGACTTACAATATCGTAATTAATATAATTTTAAAATATATAGTAACAATATCATCAAATATGCATAATTATTTATTATTTTAAATAATTTTTATTTAAATAAAATTATACAAAATAATAATAAAATTAATATATATATATAAAATTTAAAAATTTTCATATCAGAATTCACCGGACTAGTCATTTTGATGGCACAGTCATAATACCACTATGCACCATATAATACTGACAGTAGAATTCCCCCAGTATCTGACCGTTGTTTTTTTTATGGCACAATCATAGCACCACTACACACCATCACCTCCACTTTACACAACCCCCACCTAAATAATCTTTAATCCTGCCTCTGTCCAGTGGTTCCAAAACAACCAAATGCTTCTCAAATGGCTACTGTCTCCCACTAACAAATAAGGTATTCTTATATGTTATTATTAGATCTAAAACGTTCCTTGAAGTGTAGAATGCCCTATCTAATTTTTTTTAGCTCCGTCTCCCAAAATCACCAACTCAAGTCAAGACTCTTTCGGATGAACTAGCTACCCCAGGCTGTGCTATTTCTCCTGCTGAATTCAATGCAATTATATATTGCATTACTGGTCGTGAATTTCATTCCATCATTACTGCACTTAATCTTTTTCCTGTTTCATGAATTTACATGACTAGCTTCTTGCTCATGAAATACTACTTAAAAGCTCTTCCTTTGACAGGGAGAACGTTATAGTCTTACATTGTCAAGAAAATGGTAGCAATAATGGAAGAAATAAAAAGAGAACAATAACAGAGAGATTTACGTAGTCCACGGCAGAATAGAGACAATTCTTATTTAACTGAGAACAACTACAAAATATTAGATTTCAGATAACCACACTCCAACATAAAATATTTTTATATAACCTAGAAAATAAGTTGAGTTGCTCCAGTTCAGCTCAGTGTGGGCGTGGCTTCTCAGACACAACTGATGTCACGCCTGCGATAGCAGCCTAGTCGCAGGCCGCGACTAGCGCCCCTTCGTTTCTGATTCATGCTAACTCTTCATTTCCAGTACAGACCTAAAAATTTCGAGTGACAAATCGAGTCGATGTCAAAAATTCAAGTCATTCAACGTTAAGTATTCTTATCGTGTTGTTTATGTGGATTCTATTCTAAGATTAGACTACATGGAAACATGCAAATCTACTATTATTAATGCCAATAGTTTATTTCTGACTGAATCAGAGAGATGAACATAAATTAACCCGTGTGGCCATGACCATGATACTATCTTGATGGATAGTCACTAATTGGCTCTCTTTGTTAAATTATTTGTCTTGATATCCTTACTTGTTTCATCATTTTCCTTTACATTGGAGTTGGAGAGAACTATGAATAGAATAAAGAATCACGGTATAGAATTAAGATGGATGTTGTGAGGTTAAACTGATCCACCATGGTCTATCTTCCCTACAACTCCTATAAGGTGTTCTACCCTAGTGGATGTCTTAGTTTAATTTGTAAAGGCTATAAATTACGCCAATATTAGTGTTAAAAAAGATAGTATTCATTATAAGTCTGGTGTGTTAGAGAAATAATCTTTAGTCTCCTCTAAATGGATTTTCGTGGCATTCTTGATCTTTTGGTGGATTGGGCAATCAATAATTATTCTCAAAGATATAGATTTTATATTTCTGGCATACAGCCGTAATTCATTGGCTTCTTGTATTTATTCACAGCATGACAAAGACAATTGACAAGTACCAAAGTTGCAGTTATGGAGCATTAGAGGCCAACCAATCTATGCAAGATACACAAGTAACTTATTTTTAATTCTATGCCACAAGTAGCCAGCTTATTGTTTTCTGTAATATTTATTTTGATTTTTCTTGTGTGTTCATATTGACTGCTTAGTAGAAAAGAAGTATTCAAAAAGTCAAGTTTTTGAAGTATAGAATTAGAAATGAATATTTCGAGATTGCCATTATTCTTTAATTCCTCCAGAATTGATGAATCTCTATAAAAAATTAACTGCTAAAATTTGCTCAAGCAGAGCTGCTACCAGGAATATTTGAAGTTAAAAGCCAATGTTGAGGTCCTACAGCGTTCACAGAGGTACTGCTTCCACACTTTCTTGGAGATGACGTTATTTGCTTTTGACACCAGAGCACATAAATATGCACGGAATTGCAGCAGTAAATTATATTGGTAGATTTTGGATAGTTTATTTCAGTAGCCATTAAATTATAATCAAAATAATATTGTGATCACTAAAGATTGATTTTTTTCAATTTAATAACTAAATATTAATTTTATTCTATTGTGATTTGTTAGCTTATGTTCCTTATGATTTTTATTTCATTGCTAAATTATTTTGAATTTTTATTTGCAAGAAAATTTTAAATTTCTATTTTTATTAGTTATGATAACAAAACCAAAGCACAAAATTAAAAAAATCATAAAAAAATTTAGTAAATAAACCATAATAAAATAAAAATCAAAATTTACTTATTCAATTTAATAGAGTTATTCTTTAGTAACTATAATAAAATTTGATTATAATTTAGTGACCTTGGACTTTATTTTGTAATTTTATAGGAATATTCTTGGTGAGGATTTGGGGGATTTGGCCACAAAGGAGCTTGAGCTGCTTGAACAACGGCTTGACTCCTCATTAAAGAAAATAAGGTCAACAAAGGTATAATATTCAATTACGCGCATGCATGTATGCCTCAAAAAAAAAAAAATTTTTTCTCTAAAATTTTGGAATAATTAGTTGGGTTTAGTTATTCCAAGAATTGATGAGATCACATCACACTCCAACTGCAAAAGCAACTTTTAAATCTAATAAAAACAAATGTGTTTGGCTGTTAAAATTCTTATTGTGAAGATATTCAAACCAATTTCTCACAAGTTGAGAAGATTTTTCTTCTTTTAGTCATGCATGGAACTTTCTTACTTCTATTGTGCTGTATGGCAATAATCTATTTTACACCGGATACAAATATAAATTTTTGCATAACTGAGACATATATTAAATTAATTATTAAGTTATAAATGAGAAAATTCTAATGTGCGAGAGTGAGCACCTCAATTTTTTTTCCTAACTTTATTTATGGTTTTGAGAGGCATTTACTTTGGAGATTTTTAACTGATAGTCATATGGTGGAATTTGAAGGATAGATGAAATTGGTCGACTCTAGTTTTAGTACAAACTAAAATAGGTGGGCATTTGATCCGCGCTATTACTCTGATTATTTGGCTATTTCTTGTTTTCAGACCCAGTTTATGGCTCATCAAGTTTCTGCTCTTCAAAGGAAGGTACTTCATGAGTCCTCATTTTCTTCTTCTACTTTTGTGCAATATGATACAAAATTATCGTCCCCAATTTGATTCTGTGCAGGAAGAATTGTTACTGGCAACCAACAATGCCTTAAGGAAGAAGGTTCGCATCCTCCCTCACTCCCTCCCCTATATATATATATATATATATGTGTGTGTGTGTGTGTGTGTGTGTGTATATGTGAGTCTATATAGTTTGTAAGATATGTGTGGTGTCCTCGAGGTGTCTCTATTGTGTATTTTATATATTCTCACCCCGTGTCTACTCGTGTTTTCAACACATCTATTTATATCAATAGAGTGTGTTAAACACAAACACACACACACACACACACACACACATATATATATATATATATATATATATATATATATATATATATATATAAATATAAAAAATATAAAAATATAAATATATAATTAAA
>CATIWR010177179.1:0-16062 GCA_949677035.1 Omphalea diandra
TCTCCCCATTCTTTCTGCATTCTGGGTTTCTGGCTAGTAGTTGTGCCAGGAAGGATAAAGTGGAGAGCATAATGGTGCATCTAATAGCTTTTTGAGAAAATGTCTATCAGAATATGTGCAATATTTTGATGTGTGTATCTATTGGTCTAGGATTAACAGTTTAACATTCTTACAAATCTTGCAAAATTTCCATTCAAGTAGATGAAACAGGCTCGTAGGTTTAAATAATGGCTCTCATCTAATGGTATGTTGCCTTGTCATTACTGTGACCCCTGTTATGGGCAAGAACTTTTTGTCATGGATAACAGCTGTAATGGCCATTAAATAATAATGTAAGGACTGTTAAGGCTGTTGCAATAATGGTGGTAGCAGTTTTTTCTTTTACGGGTTTTGTCTCTCTTTTTCTTTGGCAATACAGTTTTTCATATTTATCAGTAAAAATCTAGGGCATCATACTAAACAGACGTTATTGGGCTTTGCTAACACTGTGTAGTGCTCATTCAGGCTATACCAGATCGATACCCACAACTTCAATATCCTTCTTGTCTTTACGAACAAAAATTAATACTTGGGATTGCAATGTCCATAGATGTTACTTATTGAAGTTGATTGTTAATTTTGGACAAAAACTATAAATGTTATGTCTCTATCTGTGGTGTTTTATGCTTATAAGTAGTTGTAATTCTTAGTTTTATTGAATTATGTCAATATTTTTTTGTTTGTAATATTCTGCAATTTTTACATAAAAATTGCATAGCGGTTTGCTATTTCTGCTGTGTTACAGCTGCGAAACCCCGTTACCGTTGCACGTGACCGTGATGTAAAACCATGGTGACAGCTGACATATTTTATTAGTTATGCATATGATATATGCCTTTTTTTACTGTTTATCTCAGTAGTGTGACCTATATGTGGAATATATTGTTAGTGCAATTCATGAATAAAGTTTCTGTGTATGGGAGTTCTTGATAGGAGGGGAAAGGGGGAGGTAGTATTGTGTAAAGCTGATATGCAGAGAAAGGGAAAGGCATGGGAGGTGGAGTGTCAACCATGATGGTTCAATGAAAATTATCCCCTGCTATTGGAATATGTGGAAGAGCAATTTTGATGTGGGAAAACCCTGAAAGGGGAAAGAGGAAGAAATTGGAGAATGTTGATAAATATAAGGTGATTCTTGAGAAATGAGATGAATGTGCACATTGTGCAGCAAAACTAAATTGTGCAGTAAGACTCAGAGAAAAAGAAGTATGTTCTATGAATTATGAGGCTCAAAAATTTCCTTTGGAGGAGTTGTGAGTAGGTATTTATGGTGAAAAGAGAGTAAGTAATAACCATGAAACAAGCCACTTACTTTGACTTAAATGAAGAAATGTTGAAGGACCATGAATCATAGAGCACAATTGGGTTGCACCCGAATCTGAAAATAAAGTCAAACAGACCTAAGCCCACTTGACTAGCCCCACTCCAAGTGTACTGAACTAATTCTCCTACATTTATCTCAATAACCAAGGACTATTGTACAAATGCCTTTTCTGGTTCAGTATTAATTTCTGCCCGCATTGATGTTTATTTTGTAAGGAAAACATATTAATTAGGATGATTTAATATAAGATTCTTAATGCATCTGCTGTTTCTGTCTTTCTCATTTTTTTTTTTAACGATGGTGTGGCATTGGAATAATGATGTCATATTCTCTCATAAGATGAACTTGTCATATTGTAAGATTTTATGTTGTGTGTAGTGTTTGCTTGTTTCAGCATATCTTATCTCAACTCTATTTGTTTGTTTAAGCCAGTATAACTTTCTGGCTTTAGTGCATAACCAGAATCTTAGACTTGTTGGTCTGAAATGGAGAAGATTGTGGGAGTGAAAGTGAATATGTTGAAGTTCTTTAGAATTACAACTAGTATTATTATTGTTGTTACTTTTTTCACTATTATCATTGTTTTATGATGTATCTATGTGTCTAAATATCTTCAAAAACTAGAGTTTGCCTTTGAATTTGTTTTGAGATAACATGTATACTTTGTTGTAAAGCCATTGTATGTGGGTTTACTCTAGGAACTTTTAGGGGTTTGTGAAATGTTATTTAGCTTGATTTGGAGGTGTCCCTCTTTTGGTGTTTTCTATTGTTTTCTTATGTTAGGAGAATCCTTATCCCCTAGGTTGTAACCATTTTTTGTCCTTTCTTGATAAAATGCCTTTAATTAATGTATAAAACAAAATTCTAGTGAAGGGTTTCACTAATTTAGTATAATTTTACATGACTTTATTTTTGGGAAGGTACATTCTTCTCTTCAATTAGTTTTTGGGAGGTGTATGTTCTTGCAAATCAATTACAAATTACTGTCAGTTCTAGTGTTGCTAAGTGGAATTTAAAATCCAGAGCCCCTTCCAGCGTGGGGGGCTGGGGCATGGGGAGAACGTAAGAACTGCATGGAATGATCTGTGTAAAAAAAAAAAAAAAAAAAGCTTCATGGAAAAGAAAAGAGCTGATTTATGCAATTGATCTCATATGGTTACAGGAAAGGAATTGTCTTTTTGCATAGTTTAGCTCAGTTGCTAAACATCAGTCTTTTGGTAGAGCTGGGTTAATGGGTCTTGCTGAATGTATTCGTTCAACTGCCTGTGGGGTGGGAACACATGATGGCGATGAAACTGAAAGGAGCGAAGATGCTTTCCCTGATTAAGTTCAGCCAGAATCTTCAAAAACAGACTTGTTGGATGTTTTGAGATTTGTCATTGAGAGCAGCAAACAACATTTTAATCCTAATTATCATCTTCGAGGTCTCTAATCACTAATCTGGTTAGATTATGATATATATGCTTCTAAAATTTAGGATCTTTGCTGCAATATCAATGGCCTTATTTTGATACCCTTTTTGATGTTTGTAGTTTGTGATCAAGTCCTTGAGGCAGCTGCTTCCGTTGCCAGTACATTTGATGTGCCACTTGAGATTCTATTGCTCTTTGTTTCAACAGTGCCACGAGAATTTACCTATTATGGGGGTAAGATAATAGCTATATACATGGGTTTCTGCCTCCAGGCCACCAATAGTATATTGTCTTTACCTTGTTGATCTTTCTTAATATTTTTTTTTTCTCTTGGTGACTCATCTTCTCCTTTTACTCTGTAAGTTACTATTTTATTGTAGCTTTAGTTTGCCTTTTTTATTTTCCTTCATCTAAATTTGTTATGTAGACCAAGGAATTTTTTAAACTTAGTTTGCTTTTTGATAATGAAAACTCTACTTCTTGTTTACTCTTTAGCAGCAAGCCAGTTTATACTTTTTTTTTTCTTCTAAATACAGGCATGATTTTCATGATTCTTTTTGCTGTTCCATTAGTGAATAGAATGTCCTATGGAATCGGATCAGAGGCCTCATAAAGGAATGTATAATTTTTTTGTGTGTGTTTGAACTCCCAACTCATGGCACAATTGTCCAGGTAGCCACTCTGCGTAGGATGTGTTTGTGAGGTGTGTTTGAGGAGTGAACAAATTTTGCTCATTAGAGTACACTTGTTGAAATGTCAAAATATCAATCTAAATTCTATTTACAGGATCCATAATAGTAAGGTCGGATCATCTATTTTATGGTGGTTATTTACTGATTGCCTTCACCTTTATGTGTTCTTTATCTGATTGCTATCAAAACATGTGATGAATATAAAAACCGTTACAAAATAGTATTGTAAAATCGCGTTATGATTACTGCTATCTGGTATAAATTTTGCTGCTAAATTTTATTTGTCAGGTTCCAGTAGTAGTAGAGTTCTTGTTGTTATATCTTTGAAAAGTTTGAACTTTTGCTCTTCAGATTTATGTTTAATTTATTCACCGTCTCTGTCTCTGTCTCTGTCTCATATTTCCTCCACTGCAAAGGATTTCTTGAAGATCTATATTGTCTCTCTGTTTCTGTTTCTTTCTCTTGTAGGTTCCTTAAGAGTAAATATGCAAGAATGGCTTTTGGGGGGGGTGATAACAAACACTGCAGTTCTAATGACTGTACTATTGAGATTAAGCTTCTGAAAAGTCTTCAGGAGTTTCCAGAAAGGTTTACAAGTTCTCCATCTTTGGTTGACACTTTTGTTAGTTTTGATGATGAAGACTTAGATGCATGGGAATCTGAAGTGAAAAGATGGGCAAGAGTGCTTTTTCTCATAATCAAGGGGGAAAAGCATTTAGTAAATATATTTACGGTTTGCCCTCACCTTGTAATATTATCTTTTAATTGATTGACCTATGTGGTACTCTCAGCATACCTGTTGATACAGTGGAATGAAGCTAAAAAAAATAGTTATCGATAAGCATGCAGATGTTATTATGGTAATATTGATGGTAAGAAAGTGTATTGTTGCTTGTAAATTTGGACGTAGACGTATCAGTGATGAATTACTTGGTGCTTGTATGGATAAAGATAACACTTAATTTTGCAGGGCATGAAATAAGATGTCCTTATTGCTTAGTTTGTATGGAATGGAACAATAAATGACACACCCACCCCATCCACTTACCCTTTTTCATTTAGATTTTTCTTTCCTTTTTTCTTTGTTGATTTGTTTTGTTTTCACTTGTCGCAGGGGTATGTATGGTTGCCTTTCATAAGATGTATATTCGCACACTGTCAAAAGATTATTTGCTGTATTGCATGTTAGGAACCTAGTTTTTTTATGAAAACCTTTCCTGTCTAAGTATTGCTTGATTGCACAATGAGGACCCATTCTTTGAGCAATAATTTTTCCCTCCAAATTCTAGGAAGAATTTGAAGAGAAAATTATGCTTTTATACTGGATTAGAGAAAGACATGAACTGCTGGTTTGAGAAATCTGCACAAAGATAACCTATTTGTCCAATTCAACTATGAGATATCAATTGTTAGTTTGTTGACCATTTATTTAAGAATATATTATCCTAACACATATTTAGATTGGCCTATCAATCTGACATTTATCATTTTTTTTTTGCCTATTTTGATTTTCATTATCTATTTTATTGTTTGTCCAGTTTATTCACAATTGTGGAGTTAATATCTGCAAACGATTCAATTGCGTTGGCGGTCACCTGTGAAGTTTCTTGTCCTTACCATGAGCCTGGTTATGGAGATTCAAATAATGCAGGAGAAAGCACTTGAACTTGGTAACAGAACTAGATCTAAATCAGAAATAAGCTAGGATCGGTTGGATTATGCTGAAGCTTCTGTAATTTATAGGAAATTTTTTGATCTTTTTCTGTCGATACTGGTATGTACCTAACTGCATCTGCACATAAGTTATCAGAGTATGATACCATTGTATAACCTATTACTCATGGAACCTTTTTGTCTTTTTCCTTCTGGCTTGAAGGAAGAGCTGGTCTCTTTTGCTAGTATGCCTTGTTCCATTTTGTGGACTAGCGTTCCCATGGACACAAATCTGCCAGGTTCTGTGAGAGGAAAACTTGGAGGCCCTAGTCAATGCCGGCTGTCATCTTCTACCACTACTGCTGTTTTGCAAGCTGTATGTTTTATTTGTTTATTTCTATGATACAATATTATTGTAATTATTCACATCCTTTGCAATTTTGTTGAATTGCCATTTCTCAAACTACTTATTCTACAAAAGCTTCATTATTTGTGTATGCTATGCTTCTAGGTTTGTAGCAAAGTAGGATAGTTCATCTATGTGGGGAAAACCATTGTTTGCTGGAAAAGATTTTGAATGTGTGCGCTGTTTTCTGTTTGGCATATCCAGATAATGCACAATGATGATTAACTGAAATATTTTGTTATTGTTGGCCCTGGTGCACCAAGAAGGGAGGGTTGAATTGGTGGGAAATTTGAACTTTTAATTTTGGAGGAAACACACATGAATGAAAGATTAGAGAAAGGGTAGAAGAAGAATGAACACGAGTTTTATAGTGGTTCGGGTATTAACCAACCCTACATTCACTCCATAATTCACTAATTGGGTGTTTCACTCAATCACACACACTCAACTTTGTGTTTAGGCTCATACCAAACCTTACAAGTGTTTTTTCAAGGCTCACACTCAACTTAGTGATTTAGGCTCACACCAAACCTTACAAGTGTTTTTCCAAAGCTAACACTCAAACCTATACAAGAGTTTTCTAAGGCTCACTCTCAAACCTAAACAAGAGTTTTCTAAATAAGGGCTCACTCTCTAAGTTGTGCTAGGCATATCTTATGTTAAATGCTCATCAGATGAAATTCACAGTCGAGACTGAATTCACAATCGCTAATTTTAAACTGTCTCTAATGGCTAATCCACATGGCATGAAACCATTGGTCTCTTCAAAAATAATTCGTTGGATCTTTCTAATGGATCTTAAAATTTGCAGACTCTACTTCAAATTCACAGTCGCTATTTTCCTTTTCGGACTCGATTGTCATCGTGAAATCGTCTGTCTAACATAAAGATGTTTTTGAAATTCATGATTGCTACTGAAATTTGCGATCGTGACTTTTGAATATCAACAACTTTTTTTTAAAATTCACGGTCACTTTTCAAAGGCAATTTTTCATACTTGGAGTTTTTTTGCTTCTAATCACTTTTATTCAACTCCCAATGAGATTCTATCTTAATATATGCAAAAACTACACTTAAAATTGATATTAAAACCTTTCAATCTATATTGTCAAGATAAAAAAAAGTCTTGACCTAGGTTTGCATAACCTAGTCCAACACTTATTCTTCTTTTTTTTTTTCCAAATTTTGCCTAAAATAGGGCTAATGGTCTTTACATACACTTAGTTATATGTACAAACCTTTGTGTGATCTGAATAGACCACAAGTTGGTTAGTACATACACTATTCTTATAATGCTTTCTTTCTCACCTATTTCATGATTTTAACATTCTTTTTTATTTCTTAAGGCTAAGAATAGAAGGGATGAGATAGGTAGCAACAATAAAAAAAACCTTCATCCATCATGTCTTGGTCATATTTCACAAATAAATAAGGTTTATTGGGTGATTAACACAATTTGTGTTATGTTTATTTTACTTTTTTGTCACTTTAAGCATGAGTTTGGAGAGAGATGATGGGAAAAGGCCACAAAAGCAATTATTCCTTTGTTCCATTTGATTTTATGGCTACTTATAGTGCTTTTTTTAATTACTTTGGTACCTTTCCTCTCACAATCATGGAGGGGTTTGGTTAGCTTTTTCACATGGCCAACTTGATCCCTTCACCATCTTTATGGCATAAAATATAAAAATGTTATATTTGGGGGAGGTTTCAAGCACCAAGGTCTTAATTTATGACTTTGAATACCTTGCCTATTCAAGTTCTCCTCATCATTTTAATATATTACTCATCTTCTTGCTTTAACATACATCTTAGCCCTTTCATGGCTAGGATTGCTCTTTATATTGCTTTTGGCACATCCTTTATGATGTATCCTTTGACATTAATACATAATATGGTTCATTGTTTATTGTTTGATCATGTTGTGATGATTTGGGTAGTAAGTTTAAACCATTATTGGCATGTCTTGATATCAATAACAATGGACATTAAGGGTAAGTGGCTATGGTCCCCATAAACCAAGGTAAGAATGACACATTTTTTGCACTTAGGTTGGTTTGTTTAGGTTTAGGGGTAGTCTTTATTTATGCTTAATCTCGTATTCTAAGGACTAATTTATGTCTAATGCCATATTTTAAGAGCCATTAATTGTATGTTTTATGTTCATTTATGTGGTTGTATAAACCCCATTTGATGATGTCCCCCTATCCTCATGGTGAATGCATGCATTATTTATTTGATATGAATGAATAAACATGTGTTAGATGTAAGGTTTGGACCATTCTAAAATGGATAAAGATGTGAATAGATGAACATGTGGTAGATGTAAAGTTAGGACCATTTTAAAATGGACTAATAATTGATGAAGATAAAACTTATAAATGTGAACTAAAGAATTTTAAAGTTTAAAAGAATGGACTAAGTAATTGATGAGGATAAAACTTACAAGTATGAACCAAAAAATTTTAAAGGTTGAATCCCAAAGTCTAGGTGGTTTGGATGAAAATGTGGTAGATTTAAGGTTAGGACCATTCTAAAATGGACTAAGTAATTGATGAGGATAAAATTTATAAATGTCAACCAAAGAATTTTGAAGGTTGAATCCCAATGTCCATGTGGTTTTGAAGGTGCCTAACATCTTTTTAAAGTCATACCCAATTCTCAAATTTGATCTTTAATAGGGTAAAAACGGGTTGGGGGTTCTAGTTGACCTATTAGGACTATAACCCTTCCTCGCTTGAAATTTTGTCCTGATGAAAATTAGGCAGTGGTTCTAATCAAGCATTTGGAGTACTATCAAAATATTACCCTTTTGCCTCGACTATTGGCCACTTGATTTCAAAAAGGACCTTTATCTATCGAAAGGCCTCTGTTCGGATCCTCAATGATCCCACTACATGCAATTAATTGAGGTTATAATAATGTATGACCCCCTATCCTCTTGACTCCTTGATGGTCGATAAAAGTGTAGGAGTCGCAAACACTATTTCATTTGTTCAAGCATAATCCTAAGGCGCTCACACCAAGTTTGAAGTAATTTGACAAACAACAACAAACAAAATCTTGTTTATTTTGAAGGAACTTGATTAAGTAAGTGTCACTTCTAAGGAAGTACAATTTTTAATGTGTTTGATTGAAAGAAAGTATAAATTCAAAAGGAACTTGCATTTTTCTTTTATCATTTAACTTTCTCAACAAGAAGGAAGTAAATTATTAAAAAGGAGGTCAATAAGTATAATCTCATTAAGGAAATTGAAAGAGCTTATCTAAAATACTTTATAATAATTTCTTAAATAAATTTATTCAATGTGATAAAAATATTTATTAGGTTTTGTAGAATATGCACAACGAAAAAATAACATTTTAAATGTACAAAACCCAATAAAGATCTATGCAATTAGATTAAATCTATTAGAAGGATGTGAATCTTACCAAATTCAATCACAATTTCAATACTATTGGAAGGTAGATAAAGGATTTATACTAGTAACACTATACCTCGATCTTGGAGTAAGATTTAGATGTTACCAAAAGATAAACATCTTTTACAAGTATCCACACGAATAAATTGTATTTAAAACAAAATGCATTTTTGACTTAGCTCTCACTGTTTAGACTATTACATTTTTAGAATAACTTAAATGTATCTCGATACTCTTATAATAACTTAAATGTATCTCGATACTCTTACATTTTTTATTCTAAAAACCGTAATGGATATATCATAATAGTCTTACATATAATTCCCTATTTTGTGTGTATATATATATATATATAAAGAGAGTAGCAATATAATTTCATTTTAGGCATGTTCTATGTTTTTTGATTCTATAGGTTCACTTAACATTGACAGTGGCTCAAAAAACATATATATATATAAAGAGAGTAGCAATATAATTTCATTTTAGGCATGTTCTATGTTTTTTGATTCTATAGGTTCACTTAACATTGGCAGTGGCTCAAAAGTATTTGTGGCCCCCAAATCATAAGTAGTCTCTAGTAAGACATTATGACTACTCAAGTTATGTAAAGATCACTAAGTTGACCTAACTTATCTTATAAATAGTATTACAATCCTTTTATCACATTATATCTCAATTGAACATAAGGTATGAATCATGTCATCCTTATATAGTGCAATTAAAATATTTCTTGATCTTTAAGTAGACTAACATAAAATGACATTGATAATATTTATCAATTCATTTTTGCATGACCACGCATTTTCTGCCATCTAACTCATCGAAGGGCCTAAAGATATATTTCTTATAAATATATGAAGGACAAATTCCTTCGTAATCACTCATATTCCTCTATATAATTTACTTTATGTCCAATATCAGTCTGTATAATCATTCTGGTAAAGATAATGTTAGACTATATCAAAATATATAGTTCATCATATTGGAACCTATGGTGATTTTTAGGTCAAAGGATTAAGTCAGTATTGTTGCATAAGGATGACTTATGACAATTTATCCATGTAGTATTGTCATAGCGGGTCGATCCAATATAGTATTTCTCAAATATGCATTTATGTGTTTAACTTAATATCTCATATACATGACTAGTAAAACATAGTCATCAATCAAAACATATACTAGTCTTCATTCATTATTAATCTGACAATAATGATCGAATATGAACAATTTAAAATAGAATTCTTTATATCTAAATATTTTACTATCAAGTCACATATTTGATGACCTTCAGTAGAATTAATTATTCATAAAATTTATCATTTATTTTAAATGCAATATAGTAGAGATATTTAATAAATGCAACCATGACATTATTAAAAAAATTCATTACAAAATGGGTCCAGGGAATGTCACCAATAATATTTATGTTAATAAATTAATGATGATATAGCATTATTGAACTTAAGATTCTAATTCTTATTTTGATGATAACAAGCAATAACTAGTTACTAATTAGAGTGCATGTGTTTCAAAATAAAGAACTTAGGTCCTTCAACATAATCAAATTTCAAGTTATAAAAATGTTAAGAGTTGAAGTATTTAAAAGAACTTAAAAACTTCTCATCTTAAAGAATTTAAGGATGTAAGAGGCCAAGGTAAGCAGAGTTATGAATTTGAAGTTTCAAAGGAGATAATTTTGGATGGAAGATCCAATAACCATTGAAATACTCTAACATCGGTTGATTTCTCTAATAGTTATTGAATTCTAAAATAACACGTTGGAAAAGTCTTCAGGAGACAACCACTTAGTTATATGTTCATCATGAAAGATTCAAAGAGTATCGAGTATAAGAATCGGTCTACAGAAAAAATCTTTAAAAGATAGCTATTTGATTCTATGATCACCAACAATGGAAGTAATAGTCATTAAATTTTCCAATGATTACTGAAATATTCAACGACCATAATATGAAAAATGATCCATCAAAACTCAAAGTAGAATTGGATATGGCTATTGCCTTTAGACAAATTCAACAGCCATTAACAATCTCTAATTCCCTTGAATTGCAAGATTGTTGAACTCTCCAATGCTTAGTTGAAGGCAAGACCAAGTATGTTTTGATTGTTCTCCAATGTCCTAAAAGGGAATAATGAATACTTTTCTAAATAGTTTCAAGGTGATTATGTAAGTCTACTGGCTACTTTTTGAATCTTGGAATATATTAGGACTTCATATTTGACTTTAAAAAGGTTACCAACACTTTCAATGAATGTTAAACTCTCTTAAGTGTAGTACTTGTAATTTTCTAGCTATTTGATTAATAGCTTGAGTGCTTTTAGTGAGTGTGTTTCCATGATAAATCTTTGTAATTCTTATGTGAGAAACACTTATTGGTTAGGTTTATATTTTTTGAATCAGTTAAGGTTTAAGATAGTGTTTATAAACTATTTTGTGAAGGCCTGTCTAGTACTTAAAAACTTATTATGTGAATCTAGTTAAGTAAAACTAGATTTATAAAGGTTGAAGTTACACTCGTAAATAACTTGAGTAGAAAAGCTCTAGTTGGATAATTAGGAGAGAGGATGTAGGAAGGTTATTTATCGAACTTCTATCAATTGCTCATGTCCATCATTTCTTTCCCTTTTCTTATGAGATTGAGTATTTTGTTCAAATTCTATGAAATGTATCATCGTTCTGTTCATCTCTCTCCCACTCTAGAGCTCTTACAAGACAATAAATAATTTATAATATATTTTATTAAAAGTTAGTAAATAAACCAAACACGAAACTAATATACATTTTAAGGGGAAAAAATGCAAACTAAATATGTAAAAGCTTCACTTTCTAAGAAATGAATTCTCATAAATATTATTTTCAAAAAATACTTTTCTAAAAATGAGTATTTTTGAATCAAATAAGGTTTAAGAATTAAATAAAAAAATTAAAAAATTTAACAGGAGAAAAAGATAGATAAAATAAGAAAAGAAAAAAGAAAGTATTGAAAAATTATATTTTTTATAACTAACAAAATATTAATTTCTTGTTTCTATTTTAATCAATTTGTACTAATGTAATGTAATTGCAATTGATTTTAAATTAAAACACAATTGATAAAATTAAAAATACACATGTGTTTGCAAGGGAAGAGGCGTTCAAAGAGTTTTTTTAATCACTAAATAAAGTAGAATAACATTAACATTGAATTAAAATTTATTAATATAATAAGCACAAAAGAATAGGAGGACAAGTTGCTCAAATAAAGGGGAGACTCCCTTTCCTTATGGACTTAACAAGTCATTTGGATATATTATTTTTTGCATTTGGAATGTACATAATATAAGTATTTTGCTAATAAGAAAGTTTCTCCTTTGCTTGACCAATTTCAAGGTGGGTTAATGATTGGCTTTGGGGATAGTAACAATTCAAACAATCTTTAAATCTGGTATATCTATTCTTAAAATCATTTAACCATCATATTATTCATAATAAATTTAAATTCTCAGATATTCATATACTATTAAAGTTTGTCATACTTTTTATGTTTAATTATTTAATAAATATCAAATTTACTTGCATGATATTGTGAGGAGTCAATATCCCTTATTTATTTATTGCAATTTAATATTTGATCTTCTTTAAATATAAAAATAAATAACATATTTTAATTTTATTTGTCTAAAAGAAAGTAAAAAAAAAGTATAATTCATAATAAAGCATAATTTTGAGTATTTGATTGGAAGGAATTCTTCTAATTATTAACCTTTCTTTGTACAAAGATAGTAATGAATAAGCGTAATTTGTTTAAAAAAATTTAAGTTATTATTTAAAATATTTTATAACTATTTTTTAAAATTAAAATTCATAATATTTATTGTTGGACTAGGATAGTTAACCCTAAGTCTTGGACCTCTTTTGATCTTGACAAAAGGGATTGATCAATTCTAATGTTTCAATTTAGTGTTGTTTTGCAGTTTTTTCGTTAGTCTTTAAATTGGAAGTTGGATAAAGTTCTTAGTCTTCAAAGAATGTAAAGTGACTTCTAAATCGCAACTGCAATCTAAGATTCGCAACAGTGATACATGAGAAGACTTGCTAGAAAATCAAACAGACGAAATCGTGGAGCCATTCTCGGCCGCTACTCATCCAAAAGAAGAACTCCGAAAGTCACAAACGAATTCCTGGAGTAAGGCTTGCCTCAGTCACGACCGCGAATTTTGAAGTAACTCAAGATGCAATCAAGTCCACAATCACAGCTTGACAAGTGTCCCATGTAACCGTTGGAAGTCAAAAATCGCGATGGGAACTTATTGGTAGCGACTGCGAACCTAAAAGAAGAAGATGAACACTTTTGGTAGAGGAATTAGCGCCCAGAGTCGCGTTTTATATAAGATAAATCGCGACTGCAACTTTTAAGAGCAGATGAAAGGCAACGACTATATTTTCTTGATGAACTAATCAGAAGATGCCACGTGGACTAGCCGTTAGACACAAACGGAGTTTTTCTTATGAAATTTGAATTTTGCGACCGCGAATGAGTAGTAGCGACCACGAATCAAGACTGTCAAACATTTAATGCGAAAATCTGTCTAGCACACTTTGATGATTTTGTACCAGTTTTATTGCAACGTCTCTTTGGTGGGTGGAGGCTATAAATACCTCACCAAATATATGTAAATGTATGAGAATTTATAACTTTGTAACCAAACTCTTGCAATTTTGCTACTCACTCTTTTCTATTCTTTAAGTCATTGTTGGGTGTGAGCCTGTCAAAACACTAAGAGAGTTTGTTGTTTGAGCTTGTTAAAACACAAATGTAAAGGTTGTTGTGTAAGCCTCAAAACACAAGTGTATAGGTTGTTGTGTGAGCCTTCAAAACACAAGTGTGAAAGTTTAGTGTAAGCTTAAAAATACCTTTGCAAGATAGTGGAACACCCAATTTCTAAGAATTGGGGAGTGGATGTAGGGTTGTTTATACCCAAACCACTATAAATTGTGTGTTTCTTTTCTACTCATTTCTCTTCTCTCTTTCCAATTTTAATTTTTATACACTAATTCAACCCCCCCCCCCCTTCTTGGTGCCTAGGGCCAAGTGGTATCAGAGCCTAACTTCACAATCAAACCTTCATTGGATGAACAAAGATCATGGCACAAGAGGGAATCCACTTACAACTCAAGCCTTACTTTGATGGAACATACTATACTCTTTAGAAGTATATGATGGAGATCTATCTTGACATAGATGTGGTGGACCTTTGGGATGTGGTCATCAAGGAATGGAAGGCACCCACCAGAGTTGTGGGTGGTAATGAAGAATTAATCCCAAGGGAAGAATGGGTTGATGCTCACCGAAGATCAAATGACAAGAATAAGAGAGCAATGACCATTCTTTTAAGCTCATTCTCTAGAAAAAAGATTGGAAGAGTGCAACATTGTTAAACAGCTCATGCCATTTGGAAGACTATAGAGAACTATCATGAAGGCACAACTCTAGTCAAATCAAGCCGTTTAGAGATGTATGTCACCGAATGAGAACTCTTCATGATGAAGGATAATGAGAGCATCACAGAAATGACAAATAAGCTCTTGTCCATTGTCACCAATATGAAGAAATTTGGAAGAGCTCTCACTATCTATAAGGTAAACATAAAAATCCTTAAAACTCTTCCTCTAGATGAATTTGGTGCTAGAGTTTGCAGCATAAAAGAGCCAAATCTGAAGATTGGAAAGGTTCCAATCGATGTGTTGCTAGGCAAACTCTTAACTCATGAGTTGGCCTTATAAAAAATGAACAAATGAAGAAGTTAAAAGGCCAAGGAGACAAACTGGAGAAAGAGAGAAAAACCATGGCTCTTAAAGCTTCAACAAAAGAGAAAGAGGTAGAGATCACCTCAACTGATGAAGATAGTGACAAGGAAGAAGAAGAGTTAACAATGCTCTCTAGGAGGACAAAGGAGTTAATCAAGAGAAAAGAAGAAAGAAAAGGCTTCAAGAAGACAGCTCTTAATCCAAGAGAGAAATCCAACGATGTCACTTGTTATGAATGTGGCAAGCAAGGCCACATTAAGTATGAGTGTCCCAAGTTAAAAAAGAAGAAAAGATGGGACAAGGAGAAGAAGAAGAGTTTTTCAGCCACTTGGGATGAAAGCTCAAGTGAAAAAGAGGAAGTATGAGAGGTTGCCAACATATGTTTCATGGCACAAGAAGATTTTACAAATGAGGTAAGTATTTCTTCCCATTCTTATTCTGATTTTGAATTTGATAAGATAAATGAAGAGCTTCTAAAAACTCTAACCATGAGGTGTGATAAATACAAATCACAAGCAAAAACTTATAAGAAAAGGTGTTCAAAATTAGAAGATGAATATAAGACTCTTAGTGATCTTGTAAATGAGTTGAGGACTTCTAATGAAGAACTCAAAAAATCAGTAGAAAATTTTCCCACTTCATCTTTTTCTATGGCTTCATTAAGAAAGGAGAATGACACTCTCAAAGGAGAAGTCATTGAGCTTAGATGCTCAATCTCCAAGTTTCATAAAGGAAAAGAAGCCTTAGACACATTGATTGTGTCACAAAGACCACCTATAGTTAGACATGGTTTAAGCTTAAATGGAGCCTATTTATAATCTCATACCACATTTGTTAGATTTTCATAAACTCAAACATCTAGCATTGAGGTAATTGGGAAGAAAAGTGCTTCTAGCACTAAGCCTCCTAAGCCCAAGGGGAAAATGAAGACTCTCCCAAGCTCTAGAGCTAAGACTCAAAGAGTTAACCATGCCTACATTTACAACAAAAAACATGGTCATACTCATAAAAAATTTTCTACTCATCATACATGTTCATGCATGCATTCACATGACCATGGTATGAGAAGGCCTCCTACTCATACTAAATTTGTGCAAAGGAGAAAGACTCCTAAGTCTAAACTCCAATGCCATTATTGTATGAGATTTGGACATATTAATATTCATTGCTATATTAGGAAGACTCACTCAAATTAGAGGACCCTTCATCTTCTAACCCCTAAGGACCTAAGTATGCTTGGGTACCTAAGAAGAGGCAATTTACTATTATTATGTAGGAGAATGTGGCAACCACCAAATCAAGCAATTG
>CATIWR010177188.1:0-13027 GCA_949677035.1 Omphalea diandra
GAGATGATCTCAGTCTTCAGTTTTCTTATATTTGATGGCCTTATGTTCTGATTTTGATAAAGTGTAAAACATGAAATTTGTAGGGTTTGTCCTCTCTAAATACCTGTAAATCAGTTTTGATTGATTTGCTGTGTGGAAAGAGATATGGCTCATTGATTGGGACTAACTCTATACCGGGATGAAACCTCACATTTATTTTGAATCTATTTTCTAAGAATTTGATATCCATAGATTTAGAATTTGATGATGGTATAAACTTGAAAGTTGTATATTTATGTACGATATATATGCTTGTGAAATTTTGTTGCCAAATCAAGCATGGTTATTGAGATATGATCCCTTCATCATGACTGGTTGTCATCATGTTACAAACCTGCTTACCCTGAGATTTGGTCCTTTGTTTTGGTGACTTTATCGACTGAATTAGATAAAGAGTAAAACATGAAAAATATTCCTTTATATGTTTTGTAATTGGTGGTAGATTATTATTGCAATTGAATTTGCACAATTTGAGATATACCTAAAAAGAGTAAGACCTACTCAGATTGAGATGACACCGCAATAGGGACAAAATTAAAAATACACCACATTTTCTATGTGTCTGATATTGGCTTGAAATTTGAATATGTTGTATCATTATGTGTCTAATTTATTTAAAAAAAAAAGAATCAAGTAATTTGGATAAGTATATCTGGAGTTATTGCTGTGAGAGTATAATAAGCTCAGGCTACCATATAAGGAAAATATGCATAAATACTAGGTCCACTTGTATGAATCATATCATAGTTGCATAACAAAATGAAAATCTTGCTTTATCATCATGAATTGAATTGGTGTATTGAAATAGGTCGTCGAGGAATTGAGGATAATAGTGGGAATAACCCAGGACCATCCACAGCTAAATAAGCTTGAAGGATGAGGTAAGTAAATAACTAATGATACTCTATGTATGATTGGTTAAATACCATGAACTAATACTTAATGTAATGAAATTTTGTTTAATGTGATGATATTGTGGAATACATAGATGAAAGATTGTTATATTCTTGATTTATTTATTTTCATGAGATGTTGATAATATTTAATAGCCTGTATGGTGATAATATTTAGTAGCCTATGTGATGATAATATTTAATAGCCTGTGTGGCAATAATATTTAATAGCCTATGTGGTGATAATATTTAATAGTCTAGGTGACGATAATATTTAATAACCTGTGTGGCGATAATATTTAATAGCCTATGTGACAATACTATTTAATAGTCTCTGTGACGATAATATTTAATAGCCTATGTGGCGATAATATTTAATAGCCTGTGTGGCGATGATATTTAATAGCCTATGTGGCGATAATATATAATAGCATGTATGGCAATGATCAAACAGCCTGTGTGGCAATGATATAATAACCTGTGTGGCAATGATATGATAGTCTGCGTGGCAATGATATGATAGCCTGTGTGGTATAGTCTGTGTGACAAAGAGATGATAGCTTGTATGACATAGCATGTGGGGCAATTATATAATAACCTGTGTGGCAATGATAAAATAACCTGTGTGGTATAGACTGTGTGGCAATGATATAATAGCCTATGTGGCAATGATAAAACAACCTGTGTGGCAATGATAAAGCAACCTATGTGGCAATGATATGATAGCCTGTGTGGCAAGGAGATGATAGCCTGTGTGACATAGCTTGTGTGGCAATGATAAAACATCATATGTAACAATGATAAAACAACCTGTGTGGCAAGGAGATGATAGCCTGTGTGGCAAGGAGATGATAGCCTGTGTGGTAAGGAGATAATAGCCTGTGTGGCATAACTTGTGTGGCAATGATAAAACATCCTATGTGACAATGATAAAACAGCCTGTGTGGCATAGCCTATGTGGCAATGATAAAATAGTTTGTGTGGCAATGATATAATAGCCTGTGTGGCAATGATAAAACAACTTGTGTGGCAATGATATAGTTTGTGTGACAATGATACAATAGTCTGTGTGGTAATGATATAATAGCCTGTGTGACAATGATATAATAGCCTGTGTGGCAATAAAATATAATAGCATGTGTGGCAATAAAATATAATAGCAAGTGTGACAATAACCTTTCACAGCCTATGTGGCATTTAAGAGTAAAAACTATTTATTTCGTACATAGATATGATGGTGAGTTATTTATGTTTAAATATTGTTGCGTTATTTGAGATTGAAGTATTGTTATGCATTTACTTACTGAGTATGCAACTCACTCTTTTGTATGAAATCTTATTTCAGGAAGAGTAGACTAAAGATTTCATCCAGTATACTTTTTGAAGTCGTTGTCTAGCAGTGTAAGAGAGGTTGGGCCAGTATGCAGTCAATTAGTATTTTAGTTTGTTTATTCATGTATGTTTTGTTGTAAATAGTTACTAAGTGGTGAACAAGAGACATAGTGAAAAAAAAAAAATTTAATCAGGTCTTTTAAATGACAATGGATAGACTTAAAGAAAAAATTAAATGATTATTAATTGGGGTGTCACACAAATAACCTACTTGGTATATCTGCTACTGGAGGATTCATTCTCCTAGTCTTTAATGGCTCGACTTGGGGACTTATAGAGACCAACTCAGTACATCACTGTGGCCAACCCCACCCTCTAGATCATGTCTCCCTTCCACTTCTTTAAAATTTTCCCTATCTAAATCTTCCCCATCAATCTTGTTTCCCTCTTCCATATCCTCCTGATAATCTCCTATTACCCTCACCTCCTCCCCATCCATCACATCGGTTGCTCCCGTCAAAGTAGCATTGGGCATAGTATTAGTAGAAATGAAGGCGATGGGAATGGCATCCTCATGAATTTTAGAGTCCATTTTTAGGGTTTTCTACTAAGATAACAAGACAAAAGAAAGAAGAAGAAGAATATCTCACCTCTAAATAATAAGAAGAGTCTCTCAAAGAAGTTTTGACAAATCTTACAGTAGGAAATCTTTGAAAACAACAACACAATAGGAAGAAATACAAAATGGAACCTCTTACAATTACAAATTGCCATTTGTAAACCGATGCAAAGAACATGAACAGTTAGTGCCAACATAACCATCTTCGTCCAATAACCTTGATCAGTGCAATCAAAATGCTTAAACTTGAGACCTATTGAATGTATGACATATGTCCAAAACACTAATAATATTTTCAGTTTTCAAATTTTAAATTCCCTTTACGACACCTGATTAGCTAGCTTGAATAATTAACTAGTAAGCATAGCCCCATGGCTAACACGCAAATCGGCCATATCTATTAATTCCAATCCCGAGATGTAAATAGAGTCAAATAGATGGGGGAGAGATGTGATCATACCCAAGTAAATATAGGTTGGGCTAAACCACACACAAAGCCTAGTTCAGTCTCCATTGTTGCAACAAGCTAGCGTAGCTCAGCCTAACCTAAAGTCCAGAAGTCTACAAGTCAACATAGTTCGGCCCCACTCAAGTCTAATTAGCCCACAACTCATTCTGAATAAGAATATTATCTCTTATTAGGAAGATATCTCTTATTAAGAAAAGTAATCATCACTAGGAGTTATCCGGAAACAATCACTAAACAAGAAGAGTTCAAGTCCTAATTCAATAAGGAAATGGGTATCCCTAGTCACTATATAAAGAGCATTACAAGGTAGCTCTCACACATTGCATTCACTCACTCCTTCTCTCTAGCACTTTACTGACTTAAGTATCAAAGTGGGCTTCCAACATTCGGTTGAACGCCTGCTCACCTTTGTTGTTTTGCAAGAACCTAACCAAAACCTCCTGAGCCGATAATCTCAAATCAACCCGAACTACCAAAACTGACCACTGTGGTAAATCTCATAAAATCAATACCTAAAAGCTTGAAACTAAACATGAATTATCATGGCTAATCTACAACAACAACTGTTATTGCAAGACCTCAAAGAGCCTGTCAACTTCTAAAATAGGTAAGAGCTTTATCTCTAGCATTAAGTTTACTTTCTCATGTTGTGATATGAGTATAGATTATCAGCAAATGCAAGGTCTAAACATTGAAAACTTCATCTAGAATACTAGGAAACTTGGTTCTTTCTTTATTTTATGGGGAACCATTAGTTTTTTGAGATGGATGGGATAAAGTTATGGGCCCTCTTTCAATCTGAAGTTCTTGTTATTACTTATTATAGTTTAGTTATTTTAATTTTTTCATTTTTGGGTAAAATCTATTTCTTTCACGTTAACACATCTGTGATAACATTTGTCATGGAGAAGGGCCAATTTGTAGCCTTTTATTTCATGCACTGTTCAAACTCAAGTCATAATATACATTAGAACCTGTTAGAATATAAGTTAAACGCACCGCATAAACTAAGTTTTAGTTTGTTTGTTACGCAAATGTTTATTTTCTTTCCAGCTCAGCATGGTGGTTAGAATCTTCTGTTAGCTTCTTTTTTGTATTTATATCCTTGCATAACAGCAGAAAAAACGATATCTAAATAAAATTTTGATTCATTTCTCGTTTTTATTTCTTGTTCCTAAATGTACTCTTTGCTTCGTCAAGTTCGTATTGAACAAAACCTTTATGAACTTCATCAATTTCATATATATATATATATATATCCTTGCATAGCATTAGAAAAAAAATAAATCTAAATAAAATTTTGAGCCATTTCTCATGTCTTCTTTTTTTTTTGTTCCTAAACTTGCTCTTTGTTCGTCAAGTTCACATCAGAACTTGAACAGAACCTTTGTGAACTTCGTCAAGTCCAGCTCAGTATGGTAGTTAAATACTTTTAAGTATCGTAATCATGCAAGTTCGATTGAACATTAATTCTTCAATTTGATGAAGAAGTTCTAATAATTTTGGCTTCGATGTAAAAAAATATATAAAAATTGAATTCTAGTCTACCAGGTTGTGTGGGAGAGAAAGAAAGATGTTCAAGTGTTGGTTAATCAATTAAATATATTAAAGTTAGATATGTTTAAAAGCTTCACCAGGAACGAGGGAATGAAGGCATATTTTTCAAAGGTCATTTCTAGAAGAAGGTCTATGATCAGTTCTTCCTTTTTGTATTTGTGTAAGTGGTGGCTGTTACTAGACCTTGAGCATGTAATTTGTGGTTGCAATTCTGTATCTTTCCATCGCATTAGTGGTTCTTGCTGCGTCAACTAGATTTATCTTACATTCGGATTCCATTTTCATTTGTTTGTCCAACTCCCTTCAAACGCACATACTTCATATCATCCTCCTAGATCTGATTATGGGATTAAGCCACTATAAAGGCAGGGGTCAAAGTGTCTCTCCAGTTTTATAAGCATTTTAGCTTGACTATTGTTGGTTATCTAAATTCTTGGTGCTGCAGACTGTTTCATCAAAAGGAAGCATATGCAACATGTGAATTGGATAAAATGGTATCAAAGCTTGTAGATGGTTAGGGCACAAATCCCAGTTGTTGCCAACTTAGTAGAATTAGTTAGATTTCAGTTTCATTCTCTTGTATATAAATGATGTATGGCAGATGTGTTAGATATTTCTCTTTTCTTCTCATTCTTATTATTGTTTCTGGGATCTTCTGCTAACTTTTCTCCATGGAAGTTCATTCAAGAACTTGAACAACTATAAATAAAAATTTAATAGTGTCTAAAGAGTGTTAGGTGCCAGAGAAATCAATAGTAATAGCATAAGTGTCATCCAGCAAAGCTAAACTCAAGTATATAAAGTAGCTAAGTGGATTCCAGCTGAGCAGCAGCACATCGATTGGGGAAGGGAAGCACCCTAGAAGCTAGGGCTGATTACCAATGGAAAACGACAGGTCAAAAGGATTTATACATACGTCATAGAGGATATAAGTAGCTAGGGGCAACTTACAACTGGATTTTTTTAAGAGAATAATTAGTTATGAATTATAATTAATAAGATACAAGGGTGTTTTATTTACAATTGTCAACAGCTTAATGCGTCACATCTTAGTAGCTAGTAAAGATTAAAGAAGGCCAATGGGTTGGTTTGTCACTTTTATACTGTGCATCGGACCACAAATGAAAGCCATTGCCTGCCGCCTTTGAGCTAAGAACATATTTTGTTTACAATTGTCAACAGCTTAATGCGTCACATCTTAGTAGCTAGTAAAGATTAAAGAAGGCCAATGGGTTGGTTTGTCACTTTTATGCTGTGCACACGGACTACAAATGAAAGCCATTGCTTGCCGCCTTTGAGCTAAGAGCATATTTTGTTTACAATTGTCAACAGCTCAATGTGTCACATCTTAGTAGCTAGTAAAGATTAAAGAAGGTCAATCGGTTGGTTTGCCACTTTTATGCTATGCATACGGACTACAAATGAGAGCCATTGCCTGCCGCCTTTGAGCTAAGAGCATATTTTGTTTACAATTGTCAACAGCTTAATGCGTCACATTTTAGTAGCTAGTAAAGATTAAAGAAGGCCAATGGGTTGGTTTGTCACTTTTATGCTGTGCATACGGACTACAAATGAAAGCGATTGCTTGCCGCCTTTGAGCTAAGAGCATATTAAGATTCTTAATTTTGTTATGGTAATAACCGACATGTCATGGGCATAATCATGTTAGTTTGGAATAACCTACGTAATTATATATTTCGTAGCCAAAAATACAATATGCTATGAACAGACTCAATCTAGCAGTTGGTTGATCCTTCGCATTGTGTGAAAATGTACATTAACATTGGATAGAGGTGATAAATTAGTTGGATTAAATAGAATTTATTTCAAATAGAGTCAATATTGAGTTAATTATAAATTTATAAGTCATTTTTTTTTTTTGTTTTGATTCAAGATTGATCATTTTATATTATGGATAGATTAGATCGGGTCATTATATTGAAGTACAAAAGAATTTTATATTATTTTCGAAGTATGAGCAAATTCATTCATAAATTTAACTAAAAATAATATTTTAATTTTTAAAAATTTTTAGTCGTTTAAATATGATCTTTTTGATCAAATATTGTTGGACCATATTTTGATAGGTCAATAAGTTAGATTAGGGTTGGATTTGATCTATAAGTTCATATCGTTTCAAATTTTCTCTAATTCAAGTAAAATTCGCACTATTTTTTCAAGCGAAAAATCAGAAATTGCCATATTTATTATTGAGCTAATATTTTAATACTTGAGTGCGTATTTTGTGATATCAAGAGCTCAAAATTTAGATATTATCTCATTTTCTTTAAATGCTCTAATTCAAGTAAACTAAAAATCTAAAAAGAAATTTGATAGATGTTAATCAATAAATTGGAGATATGCATTTCTTTTGGTAGAAAAAATATATTACTTTTCTTAACTTGGTTATAATAATATTGAGGCAAAAAAGAGTGACGGTATTAAAAAGGAGGATAAATGAATAGGCTTTTAATTACAAATTTAAGATTTTAGATTAAATAGTTATTGATATATCTTTACAATTAAAAAGTATGGAGCTGGATTCTTCACAAAACCCTGAGAACCATGGTTTGATTTTATTTCATGTTTTAAAAACTTTTTGTCTCTTCCCTAACTAATTCTTCTTCCATATATTTCATGTCTTAGATTAGCAAGTTCATTTATATGCTAATATATTTATCTATTAAATTATTTAAGCCACACTTATAATTGATATAATTTAATTGACTAGTTTTTCAATTTTACAGAATGTTGAAGAGAATTCAAAGAGAGTATGAGAAATCAAACTCTTTGTAAATGAGAAAATGAAATTCAGTTGCTGCTAATTCCTCAAGCACTCAACAATTCTTTCCCCACCTCACTGATGAGGATGAAATAACTCAACGGAATTTGGAAACCCATAATGATCCTTAGTCAGAGTTTTCTCATGATATTGAAACCAATTTTAACAATGCTCTTGGTGGAGAAGACCGCAAGTGTTAATATATTAATTCATATTTATTAATTATCAATATTCTTTCATGTCAATAAAATTGATTTGACTACTTATTTGATTGCACCATAGTTGTTCTAGACCAACCCTACAAAACTAGGGGCTCTACTATATTTGCAGACATATGAAACTTACGTGAAAGGGAGAAATTGTTAGAAATTTTAATAACCTCAATTAGTGCATCGATAAAGGTGACTTGAAGTACTCTTGCGGTACCATAACACAAAATTCAGAATTGACGCCCATTTGATATCCTGACTGGAGACATTTCTTGAATTAAAAAAGATGCAATATGGGAAATTGCCTTGATACATCATTAATAACTATTAGTAATTCTTTTTTTTTTTTTTATATCAATAACTAATAGGTGTTTTTATAACTATATGTTGGATATGAATGTATTTTTTCTAATAGCTTATTTTTTTAGAAAAAAAAGTTTAAGTTAGCACCATGTAGAAAGAAATGGGTAACTTGGACAAGTTGGCAAATGCCTAAGGAATTATAAGCACACATTGTATGCACAAAATTTTCACAAATACAAGTCACTAGCCGAATTGAAAGAGAACCCACCTCTTAAACTTGACAAAAAGGAATGGAAAAAACTTGCAACTCAATGCTATTCATAAAAGTGGTAGGTATGTAAAATTTATGCACAATTATTTCACTAATTACTTTTATTCCCTTAAATTTAATTTATTAAAATTATATCTCAAAATATATTTTGTAGATAAAATCTTAAAATGGGACAAAAGGTCAAGCACAAATGAAAATACCACATACTTCAAGTACTATTTCTTTTCCTCAGTAGGCTAAGGAAGAGGTAAATTATTAAACACAATGCTTCATTTTATTCTTTCATAAGCCCTAAATTGATAATATTTGATAAAAATATTTAAGGCTTATGATTGCTTTTGTCATTTGTTTAAGTTAATTATTTTATTATTCTTTATTTTTTAGCAATTGATAAACTATTACTAATTATAGATTTGTTATATAGCAAAAGAGCGTAGGAAAATTACCATCCAAAACACAACTATATGTGAAGTATCATAAACATAAGGATGGAACACACGTATTATCTGAAGCATAAACTATTATGGTAATTTTTTTCTCAAATCTCCTCACATGTGTTTTCATATTACTTGAATAGGAATTATATTAGTATAACTTTTTTGTTAATTAATTTATGTAGGAAAGAATTGAAGAACTTGAAAAAGGATGTAAACAATGACAATCCTGATGACAATTATAATGACATTGTTCTTAGTGAAGGAGATACTTTATCTCAAGTGCTTGGCCCAAAGAAAAATGGGCATGTTCGTGCGATGGGTTTTTGGAGTAACATCAAAGATGTTTAAAAATGATAATATTAAGTTGGTGCAAAAGCTATAAAAAGCCAATGAAGAGAACACACAATTGAAGAAAAATTTTCTACTTTACATAAGGAAAATCATGATCTAAATAGAATTATGTTGATTTTAAAGATCAAATTTTAGAATTGAAAGCCACATTATCTCAGTTGAATCGTGATCCTAGTTTCTCATAATCCAATCAGGTACTTCATTATTTTTATATCTTTTAATTTTGATTAATTTTAATATGAATATAATAGTAATTTTTAAGAACTTATTCAAATCTTTATATAATATACTTTTTATTATTACTGTTGTTGAACTTAGCTTGAGAGTTTGATGAACCTAGCTTATTTTGATGATTACAAATACATCTAAAAGCTAACTCTAGTCCAAGTTGGTGTGTAAAATCTTGCAGATACATCAATCTTTTGATCAAAGGCTTTTGGAAAAAGAGTTTTGGTAAAAACTCTATGTATTCAAAGCCAATGAGTGTTGCTGCATTTCAATAGGTGTCAGTATTTCATCAATGGACGTTGAAGATTCTTAGCAAGCATTAGAGCATCACCTAAGTATGAGTGAAGGTCTCTGGACCCTTCAACCAACAGCTCTCTCAAGAGTCAATAGGCATTGGATGAATCAAAAACTTCAGTCTTGAAAGTTGATCCTCAACAATAGGCGTGGCTCATCAATATCTCAAAAGGCATTGCATTTTCGCAATAGGCATTGGACCAAGTGACTTGATGTGAACAAAACTCTCAAAGTCTTAACACGAGAGTTTGATTTTTAACAACAGGCGTTGGAAAAGCTCTTAGGCAGAGCTAAAGTTTCAAGACCCTCCAATAGGGCACCTTCATATTTGCTACAGGTATTGAGATATTTCTCAATGGGCATTAGAAGCTCACTAACAGTCAATGAAACACTGTAGAAAATCTTGAAAAACAAAGCATCAAGTTCACTTCCTCCTAGAAACTTACAATTGATATTGTCCATATCTCAACAGGAGTTGAAGTTGAATTCCAACAAACGTCGAGAAGCTCCAATAGTTGTTAAAGGAGTTGGTGATTAAAAAATTAACAAAGTCAGAAAAGGAGCATCTAGGAAAATCTTTCTCTAACAACTAGTTCTAACGGACATTTCAATAAGATCAATAATCGTTAAAGTTGTATTCTTACCCAACAACAACTTAGGGACTGTCCAACAGGTATTAAATGACTACTCTGTGACATGGAGTGACAAACTTCTTTCTAATGGCTATTCCATGTCTTTGCCTATAAAAGGACCCTCTCATAATAGAAATAAGCAGATAAAAATGGTAAAAATCGAGTATTTTCTATTATGAAAGCAATATTTGAATAAAATGGGTGAAACAAGTGGGATCTAGCTTCAAGGGAAGATCATTGTCAAAAGCTTGCAAAAGTTATCTTCAAAACATAGTTGAAGAATAAAATTTAAGACTTCTCTCAAAAATCTCCACCAAATCAAGCATATCTTGTAAGTGTATTCTATATTATTTATTGCTTGAGTAAGAGTGCTTGTTCTCATCTTTTAAGTTGTAAATTATTTTGAGAAAGCTTTTGGTTAAGAGATCTTAGAATATCTAAAACCATTTTTATGAAAGATCTAAGGTAGTACCTACAAACTACTTTAGGAAACGATTTTAGTAGCACCCGAAAGTCTACTTGTAACGACTTGGTAGTGCTCAGAAACTGCTATCTTAAAGGTGGTTGATAACACCTATAAGCTATCTAGATATTGAAAGGCTCTAGTGGGAAAATAAGAGGATATGACATAGGCAAGATTGTGTCGAACCTCTATAAATTGATTGTCTCAATTCTTCATTATTTTCACACATATTTTTAATTATTTTTATTTGTCATTGCCCTATTCAACCCCCTCTTTTAGGGCACCAAGGGACAACAATTGGTATCAAAGCCTCTCTCTTTATGAAAGCATAAGTGCTCAAAGTAAAGGCCATGACAAGTAATGAGGAATCATAATCAATCCACAAGCCATCATTCTTCAAAGGAGATAACTACGGGTATTGGAAAAAAACCATATGGAGATTTTTCTAGATGGTCATACCATAGATCTATGGGACATTATTGAAAAAAAAAAGAGAAGTTTCAACTAAACTAGTTAGAGATTTTCTAGTACCCAAGCCTAAGAGTGAATGGATAGCAAAAGAAAAGAAGGAAAATTTGAAAAATAGATAGCTATGCATGTTCTCTTTTGTACAATCCATAAATCTCAGTAGGCTAAGCTACAAATGTGCACATCAGCAAAAGAAATTTGGGACACTTTATAGATTCAACATGAATGTACCAACAAAGTTAAGAAGAATAAGATACAAATGCATACTTACATGTATGAAACATTTATATATCAACCCAGTGAGACGATCACTAAGATGTGCAATAGGTTTATTGACATAATGGGCACTCTTAAAACTCTTGGAAAGTCCTACTCCAATGAAGATATGGTAGCAAAGATCCTAAGAACACTTTCCAAGGGAAAGTGGGAAGCCAAGAAGATAGTAATAAAAGAAGCTAACAAGCTGGAAGTCCTCTTATTAGATAAGCTCATGGGAAAGATACTAGCTCATTAAATCACTTTTGAGAAGCCAGCTAAAAGCTTTGGAGTGACAAAGAATGATTTAACCTTAAAAGCCAAAGAGGTACACTCTGAATCCCCTTGTTCTTCTTATTTGCTAACATTTTCTTCTAATGATGATGAAAACAATAGTGAAGATGAACAGCTTGCCTTCATAACAAATAAAGTAAAGAAATTTCTTTCAAATCAAAAGAGCAAAAGGGCAAAGAGGTACAATAAGAGAAGTAGTGAGCTAACTCATTTGTTATGGATGCAATGAGAGATGGCACATCAAGTAGATTGTCCTAAGGTAAAGAAAAATAAAGTTCCTACCAAGAAACACACCTCTAAGAAAGATAAGAAAGTGTATAAAGCTACTTAGGATGACACAAGTGACTCTGAACTTAATGAGAAGGATACTAGAAAGGAATTGGCCAATCTTTGTCTCATGACAATTATGGAGAAATCTGAAGAGTCCTCAAGTGAGCACTCCTCTAGAAATGATAATGTTAGTGATGATGAGTATGAGGTAAATCCCCTTGATTCTTATTCTAGATATAAGTTATATTCAATTATCATCAAGCTGACCATGAAAATTGAGACTCTCAAATCTAGCACCTCTTTTCTTAAGAAAGAAAACAAATTTTTAAAAGATTTTGCTAAGATTTAAGAGACTCTAGTGAAAGAGGTTAAGTCTCTAACTGTTAAGAATTTTAAGCTCAAGGATAATCTCAGCAAATTCACCAAAGGAAAGGAAAAATTAGACTCCATCCTTGAAATTCAAATGAGCCCATCCATTAAGCATGGATTAGGATATAGTGCTTCTACCTCTACTGCTCCTTTTAATTCCAAGACAGTCTTTGCTAAGGCTAAGGAAGTTAGTATGCCTAAACTAATGAGAATGCAAAAAGTTCCCAAGAAAGAAAATGCCAAGACTAATGACATAAAGGCTAAGTCTCAACCTATTCACATACAATTGAGACATGCTCCTCCTAGAGCAAACTATACCTCTATGTATCATTCTTACAAGCCTGAGAGGCAATGTAACATCCTCAACTCAAATCATATACATTTTAAATTACGTAATATTTAAATATATGCATTTGATAAATAAGCATTAGGCATGTGAATTTGGAGAACACACGACAATGACACTTGCACTGTTGTAATTGGGATACTTGA
>CATIWR010177189.1:0-16281 GCA_949677035.1 Omphalea diandra
ACTCACCAAATCGCAATTATATTTTTCAAATACCGAAGAATAGGGATTGGACACTTTAGTGCTTAGAGTTTTGCATTGAGACACATGGACCACAGGTTGTCGGCTCTATTCCAACTCTCTCTCTCTCTCTCTCTCTCTCTCTCCTTGTGTCATGTACATACATTTAGATAGGAACTAGTTATGGTCACTAGTCTTGACATTAGATAACATATATTTACATGAAATACATGTTTGATAATGTATGTATGAGGAATAAAATCTTTATGCATATGTATGTTGGAAATGAATGCTATGAGTTTTGTAAATGGAAATGGTCGTTACATATACCCTGGGTGCCTTTGGGGCCAAGAATATGGAGACATCTCAAGCCTCCAAAAGGAAGAGGCTCATCATTGAAGAAGGCAGCCTACTGGTCCCTCCTCCTCTACCAAAACCCAAAACCAAACTATCTCTGGCCACCATCAACCGCAAGTTAGACAAGATGATGAGAATGATGAAGAAGAGATTCCTTCTCATTTCTCACCTTCACAGCGATATGCCCGATTTGCAGGAGAAAATGGGTATTCCTCCTTGCCATCTTCCTAATTTTGCTGAGCATGAGAACACCCCTAAAAAGGAAGGCAATAAAGACATTGAGGAAGGTGATGAATCTGAAGATGGAGGCAACAATGAAGAGGAAGATGTTTCTGGAGATGATGAGGACTCTCTAATCTTCTAGCATAAGCTTTCTTTATATTTTCTCTTTATTTTAGTTATGCAAAGTTGTTGATCCCACAGCTTGCTTACAAGTAAATAAAAATGCTTATTTTTAAAATTATTTGTCTTATGTGATTGATTGAATTTACTTTTATGATTGTAATTCTTATTAATTTTGCTCCTTATGAACACTTAACTATTTGTTATGCATTTGTTCTTTTCCCTTATGAACCCTTTTTTTGAACTTGCTAAAGGGGGAGAGAAAATAATTTGCAAGAAAATAGCATAAGTTGAGGGGGAGCTTTGTAATCATACTTAGAAATTTCACTTTAATTGTTGAATGCCATACTTAGAAAATTTCACTTTGATCTTTGTCTATAAATTTTTAAGTATTGATTGAATATTCACCATTCTAACTTCATAATTTTAAAACTCATGCATTTATTTTCCCTTAGGATCAATCTAAGTTGTCAAAATCAAAAAGGGAGAGATTATTGGACTAGGTTGATTTAACCTAAGTCATGAACCTCTTTTGATCTTGACGATAAAGATTGATCAATTTTAATACTTTCATTAAGTGTTATTTTGCATATTACAAGTTAAATTTTTTCATTGGAAGTTAGATGGAGTTCAAAATATCTAACCTTGTAAAGATCACACTAATTCGCAGTGTGTGTATGGCAAATCGAGATCGCAAATAAATCATAAAAAAGGATGAAGCTAAGGCAGAAAAAAATCACAAGCTATTTCGCTGCCTCGAACCAGGTAAAGATTGCCAAGCCTTTGTCATAGAGGAATTCACAATGAATGTCTCATCTGAGTCTCGATTGTGACTTTTATAGTGACAAAAGAGGGAACTAAAGCGACAACCATAGCATGCCAAGTGTCCCAAGTGTCTGTTCAAAGATCAAAAATTATGAGGGCAAAAATTCAATAGCGACTGCGACTCAAGGAGTTGAAGTTTGCTCTCCAAATAGAGGAATTCACGATTTCAATCTCGCCCAAGGCATTATTATTTTGCGATCGTGACTTTTGAAAGTGGTTAGAATATAATGCCCATATTTTCCTGGATGACCAATGAAAAACTGATATGTGGATTAGCCGTTAGACACAAACAAGGTTTTCTGCCAAGAATTTTGGCTCCTCTATGAAAATTAGAAATTTGCGACCACGAAAAGGTAGTAACGACTATGACTTCAGCTTGACAAGAATTTAATGCTAAATATGCCTAGCACATTTTAGAGATTTGTTGATAGTTTTAGTCCAACGTCTCTTTGGTGGATAAAAGCTATAAATACTTCACCAAACAAGTGTAAATGCAAGAGAATTCATTAATTTGTAACCATACTCTTGCTAATTTGCTACATATTCTTTCAATTCTCATTTATGCTTTAGTGACTATTTGGTGTGAGCAATAAACACCATTGTAAAAGGTTTTAGTGTGGGCCTTGACAACACTCATAAGAGGTTTTAGTGTGAGCCTTGAAAACACTTGTAAGAGTTTTTAATGTGAGAGCCTTGAAAACACTTATAAGAGGTTTTTATGTGAGCCTAGAAAACACAAATTTTAAAAGTTTGGTATGAGCTAGGAAAAACCTATTGAGTTGAGTGAAACACCCAATTCTAGAGAATTGGGAGTGGACGTAGGGTTAATTAACAGCCGAACCACTATAAATAATTGTGTCAATTTCTTTCTTCCCCTACTCATCTTATTAAACACATTAACTCTCCTTTTAATTTTTTAAATAGAGCATCAATTCAATCCCCCTTATTGGTGGCCTAGCTCAATACCATCCTTATGAAAGGTTTAAGGTAGTACCTACAAACTACTTTCAGAAATGGTTTTAGTAGCACTTAAAAGTCTACCTGTAATGGCTAGGTAATGCATGAAAACTATTATTATAAAGGTAGTTGATAGCACCTGTAAGCCATTTGGATAGTGAAAGGCTCTAGTCGAAGTACTATAAGAGAGGAAGTAGGCCAGTTGTGCCAAAACTCTATAAATTGGTTGTCTCGATTCTTCATTATTTCAACATTTGTTATTATTTGTTTTTGCTTACCATTGCCCTATTCAACCTCCTTTAGGGTATCAAGGGATAACAATTGATATCAAAGCCTAACTTTTTATCAAAGCTTAAATGCTCAGAGTAAAGATCTGGCAAGTCATGAGGAATCACAATCAATCCATAAGCTACATTTCTTTGAAGGAGATGACTATAAGTACTAGAAAAAATTGTATGGAGATTTTCTAGACAGTGAAACCATAGATTCATAGGACATTATTGAAGAATGTAGAGAAGTTCCAACTAAACTAGTTAGAGGTGTTCTAGTAACTAAGCCCAAGAGTGAATGGACAATTAAAGAGAAAAAGGTAAACTTGAAAAATAGATGAGCTATGCACGTTATTTTCTATATAATCCATAAATCTCAGTATGCTAAGCTGCAAATGTGCACATCAACTAAAGAAATATGGGACACCTTGCAGACTTAGCATGAAGGTACCAATGAAATCAAGAAGAAAAAGATACAAATGCATACTTATATATATATAACATTTGTGTATCAACCTGGTGAGATCATCATTGAAATGTACAATAGGTTTATTTACATAAGTGGGCACTCTTAAAACTCTTAGGAAGTCCTACGCCAACGAGAACATGGTAGCAAAGATCCTAAGAACACTTCCTAAAGATAAGTGGAAAGCCAAGAAGATAACAATGAAGGAAGCTAACAAGCTAGAAGTCCTATCACTAGATGAACTCATGGGAAAGCTACTGGCCCATAAAATCACTATGGAGAAGCTAGTTGAAAATACTAGAGTAAAAAAGAAGGATTTAACACCAAAAGCCAAAGATGTGCGCTCTGAATCCCCATCTTCTTTTTATTTACTAACATTTTCTTCTTCTAGTGATGATGAAGACAGTACTGATGATGAGCACCTCGTCTCATAACAAATAAAGAAATTTCTTTCAAATCAAATGAGCAAAGGGTAAGGAGGTATAAGAAGAAAAGTAGCAAGAATCAACTCATTTGTTATGGATGTAATAAGAGAGGACACATTAAGTCAGATTGTCCTGAGGTAAAGAAGAACAAAGTTCCTACCAAGAAACATACCTCCAAGAAAGATAAGGAAGTGTATAAAGCTACTTAGGAGGACATAAGTGACTCTGAACTTGATAAGGAGGATACTAGAAAGGAGTCAACTAATCCTTATCTCATGGTAATTCAGGAGAAATTTGATGAGTCCTCAAGTGAGCACTTCTTTAGCAATGATAGTGACAGTGATGGTAAGCATAAGGTAAATCCCCTTAATTCTTATTCTAGATATGAGTTATATTCAATTATTACCAAGTTGACCTTGAATTTTGAGACTTTCAAGTCTAGTAGCTGCTTTATTAAGAAATAGAACAAATCTTTGAAAGATTGTGCTAAGAGTCAAGAGACTCTAACTAAAAAGGTTGACTCTTTAACTACTTAGAATTCTAAGCTTAAAGATAATCTCAGCAAATTCACCAAAGCAAAGGAGAAATTAGACTTCATCCTTTAAATTCAAAGGACCTCATCCATTAAGCATGGATTAGAATATGATGCCTTTATTTCTACTGCTCCTTCTACTTCTAAAATAGTCTTTGTTAAAGGTAAAGAAGATAGTATGCCTAATCCTATTAGAATGCCAAAAGTTCTTAAAAAGGGAAATGCCAAGATAAATGGCACAAAGGCTAAGTCTCAATCCATCCATAGAGACATGCTCATCCTAGAGCAAATTATGCCTATATGTATCATTCTTACAAGCCTAAAAGGCAAAGTCTCTAAAGGCATGAAAATTGGCATAACCATGCTTATAAATATACACTACACAAGAGAGTTGCTCACATGAGAAACACTCATAGACACTTTGCTCAAAGGATTTACGTATCTCACAAACACTATGTACATGCTCCACCTATAAATAAGACACTGATGCACTTTGATGGTGAGTGCTTTTACTATGCTATTTATGGCCCATTGCCTATCACTACCATTCTAGAAGGCACGATGATCAAATGGCTAGATCTAACCCTCTAGGACCTAAGAAGATTTGGGTACCTAAGACTTAATTCTCTTTACTTTATAGATGCACTTGAAATCACAAGTTGGAAAGCAAGAGTGGTATTTTGACAATGGATGTTCAGAGCACATGGTAGGAGAAATGAAGTTATTCATGAAATTAGAGAAAATTGGAGGACTTAGAAATGTATCCTTTGAAGACAATGAAAAAGCCAAAATCATTAGCATAAGTAAAGTTGGTAAGGATGTTGATTCACCTATCCTTAATTGCTTATTGAGGGACTCAAACACAATCTGTTGAGTGTAAGTTAGCTTTGTGACAAAGGCCTTAGAGTTATGTTTAAACTACAAGCTTGAGCTTGCTAGGTATCAAGGATGAGTGACAATAAAATTTTGTCCATTGGTAAGAGAATTCATAACATTTATGTCATTTATTTAAATTCTCTCATTAACCATGATGTAAAATGTCTAGCATATATAGTGGATGAAGGTAAAACCTGACATAGGAGTCTAGGACTTGCTCCCATAGAACTTCTTAATAAGTTGAAAAGGAGAAACTTAGTTGAAGGTTTGCCTGAAATGAAGTTTGTAGAGGAAGGAGTTTGTGAAGCTTGTCAAAAGGGAAAACATGTATGATTTTCATTCCAAACTAAGAAAAAGGTAGTTCATCTAAACCTTTGTAATTACTTCACATGGAAATGTTAGATCTACTAGTGTCTAACTTGGGAGGCATGCATTATGCATTTGTCATAATAGATGATTACTCTAGCTATACTTGGGTATTATTCCTGCCTTAATAAGACTCTTGTTTTGATGCATTTAAGACCTTTGCTAAG
The DNA here is from genome assembly GCA_949677035.1 of Omphalea diandra. Classification (NCBI taxonomy): domain Eukaryota; kingdom Viridiplantae; phylum Streptophyta; class Magnoliopsida; order Malpighiales; family Euphorbiaceae; genus Omphalea; species Omphalea diandra. Next base: position 5,580 of record CATIWR010177189.1, read on the forward strand.
CGAATTTAAAACTAAAAGGATTTCAAAATCTCTGCTATTAAAAGTGACCATAGGGGAGAGTTTGAGAATGTTAAGTTTCATAGCTTTCGTGATGAGTATGGTATCTTACACAACTTTGCAACTCTTAGAACACCATAATAAAATGGTGTGGTGGAAAGGAAGAATATAACTCTTTAGGAGATGGCTAGGACCATTTTAAATGAGTATAATCTTCTTAAGTATTTTTAGGCTGAAGCTATAAACACTGCTTTTTATGTCTTGAATAGACTCATAGTCAGGCCCTTATTGAAGAAAACTCCCTATAAGTTATGGAATAGTAGGAAGCCCAAGATTGCATATTTCAAAATCTTTGGTTGTAAGTGTTTCAATCTAAACACTACAGACAACCTTAGTAAGTTTGGCTCCAAATTCGATGAAAGAATTTTCCTTGGATACTCTACTACCAACAAAGGGTATAGAGTCTTCAACAAGAGAACATTTATTGTATAATAGTCTACACATGTTGCATTTGATGAATCTGACCCCACTTCTTTAAAAATAGAAGAATATGTTAATGATCTTATAGGTTTTATAAGTGAGCTGAATATTAGAAAAAGGGAAAAAATGTAGACAAGCCATAAGAAATTAGAAGAAAATACAGATCAACCTCTTCATACTCCAAATGAAGAAAAAAGTCAGCTGGAAAGGGACTGGGTCTTCAAGAAAGATCATTTAAGAGATCCCATCATTGGTCATCCTTCAAGTCGAGTAACTACTAGATGATCATATAGAAATGCATGCACCAATCTTGCTTTCGTTTCCCTTATTAAGCCTAAGACCATATATGAGGCCATTAAAGATGAACTTGGTACTTGCTATAAAAGATGAACTCAATCAATTTGAGAGGAACAAATTATGGATATTAGTTCATAGACCTCAAAAACATTCCATTATTGGAACCAAATGGGTCTTTAGGAATAAGCTTGATGAGCATAGAACCATTGTTAGAAACAAGTCTCAGTTAGTAGCCAAACTATAATTAAGAATAGGGAATTAACTTTGATGAGACCTTTGCACTAGTAGTAAGATTGGAAGCTATTAAGATTTTTCTTGCATTTGCATCTCATATGAATTTTAAATTATATCAAATGGATGTTAAGAGTGCTTTCCTTAATGGCTACATTAATGAAGTATATGTTGAACAACCCCCTGGTTTTGAAAGCCATTGCTTTTCTAACCATGTGTTCAAGCTCACCAAACCCCTATATGGCTTGAAGCAAGCTCCAAGAGCTTAGTATGAAAGGTTGATCAACTTTGTTTTAAAGAAAGGGTTTTTCAAAGGTTTTGTAGACACAACACTCTTCTCTAAAGAGAAGAATGTTAACTTATTACTTGTGAAAATATATATAGATGATATCATATTTAGTGCCACTAATGTTTGCTTATGTTAAGATTTGTCTGAAGTAATGAAAAGTGAATTTGAGATGAGTATGATGCGAGAACTCAAATTCTTTCTTAGATTGCAAATCAAACAAGGGAAGGAAGAAATATTCATTAACCAAGCCAAATATGTAAGGGAACTAATCAACATATTTGAAATGGAGAACAACAAACCATGTAAAACTTCAATGAGCACCAACATCAAGCTAAGCATGGATGAACATGGTAAGGTTGTGGATCAAAAGCTACATAGAGGTATGATTGGTAGTCCACTATAGCTAACAACATTTAGGCCTAATATTATGTTCAATGTGTGCTTTTGTGCAAGATGTCAATCTAATCCTAAGGAGTCTTATTTGCAAGCTATGAAACACATCCTCAAATACCTTATTGGTACTCCTAACATAGGACTTTGGTATCCTAAGAGTTCTTCATTTGAGTTGAATGCATTTTCAAATGTTGATTTTTGTTGGGTGTACCTTAGATAGAAAGAGTAGTTTAAGAACATGTCAATTACTTGGTCAATGTTTAGTGTCTTAGAGTAACAAAAATCAAAATTTAGTTGCTTTGTCAACTGATGGAGCTGAGTATGTAGCAGTAAGTCTTTGTTGTGCTCAAATCCTATGGATGAAGTAATAACTTCTTAATTACAAGGTAACTGTAAACTAAATAGCCATCAAGTATGATAACACTAGTGCCATAAATTTATCTAGGAATCCCATTCAACATTCTGGGAGCAAGCATATAGTTATAAGACATCATTTTCTTAGTGATATTGTTTTAGAATTTGTTAATACTAACCATCAATTGGCATATATTTTCACTATACATGTTTATGATGAAAAGGTGCAATTCATCGAAAGAGAACTTGTAATCATTGATGGAAGTACATTAAATTAACTTTAATAGCTTATTCTCTTTCACCTTTGTTAATTCACGTATGATTATTATTGGTCAATAGTTAATGTGCTGCTTTAAATGATTACAAATAAAGTCTTTAGAATCAATGAGCTAAAGATTTTAATTGTGTATTATCTTTATTAAATTTTCCTTATATTAATTGAATTCATGATTATATAATTGTGTTTGATTAATAACTTGAATTAGCTAAGCTTTCAAAATGGTTGCATATTTGAAAAATCCATTTTAAACTTAGTTTTGTTTTGAAAAATGTAGCCAACGACTATTGTGTGTTTTCCAACAACCATTGTGTAATTGGTGAGTTCCACATTTTAGCTTTTGTATGTCCCCATAATCATTATATTTTCCAATGATTGATGTTCTTAATTTAATGGTTGTTGTGAGCAACCACCATCACTGGATGAAGAACACTTACTTGATGAAGCTAACAGTCATGTCCAATAGTCATTGTTTTATTCATAACAGCCGTTGAACACTTCCAGTGGTCATTTTTTAAAAAAATTCAAAAGAAGCTCATTAAACTTCTATATAAACCCCTTAATCCCTAAAATTAGTTCACTTTATGTTTTACTGCTCTTTTGACAAACGCACAAACATAGACACAGACACACGCACACACACACACTCTCTCTCTCTTTCTGTCTTTTTCTCTTTTTGTCGCTACTATTTCATTTGCATTCTTACTTGCATCAATCTTCAAACACTCAACCAAATGCCATCTACACCTGAATCAGCTAAGAGATAAAAGCAACCAGTAAGAAAAAAATCTTTAACCCTCCTACTTCAGCTTTGAAACAAAATAAAATTTAGCCTTAATGTTAACCCAACATAAGAAGAGAACATCTGAACCTTCATATGCATAACAATCCTCAAAGAATCCAACCTGGCCCATAATCTAAAAGGAAAGGGAAGGTATCAAAAACAAAGCGAGCTCCTCTCCTAGTTCAACAATTCGATCTCAAAACAGAGAAAGAAAAGAAATTAGCCTCAAATTGTTGAAAATACACCTAGAAGGAGGAAAGTTCTTCGAATGCGGTGATCTTCAAAGGTATCGATTAGCTAAAAAGGTAGAGGAACTCATAGTAGGGATAGGATGGGAACTCTTCTATCACATCAAATAGCCCTCATATTTGGAACTTACAATGAAATTCCTCACCACACTAGAAGTCTTGGGGAGTGATTATTACGACTATGCTTAAGAAAGAATAATTAATTTTTGTATTGTTGGTAAAAAATACATTTTAATGTTAAATGAACTAGTAAAATGTTTTGAAGCCATTAGAATGGGGATAATAGAGCCACCTCTCACTTTCAAAGTTAATTTGAAATCAGTTTTAGAAATCAATAACAATTGGGAAGATCAATTACAACAGCAACAATAGCAAGGCATCAAAAATTGAAAAGTTAAGCCTTGAGAATTGCTTACTGTTTCATCACATGGAACATCAACGAGAGAGCTCAATCTAATGGTAATTGTATAATCACTAGCTTGTTCTATCTATAGTGCATGAGTAACAAGTAAAGGATCAACACTCCTTTGTTTTTTATGCAAAGGATAGATTGTCCAACAGGCATTGAATGACTACTCTGGTAACATCGAATGGCAGCCTTCTTTCTCAACTTTTTAAGTTGTAAATTCTTTTGAGAGAGCCTTTGGTTAGGAGATCTTAGGAGATCTAAAACCATCCTTGTGAAAGGTTTAAGGTAGTACCTGTAAACTACTTTCAAAAATGGTTTTAATAGCACCCGAAAGTCTACTTGTAATGACTTCATAGTAGTTGAAAACTATTATTGTAAAGGTATTTGATAGCATCTATAAGCTATTTGGATAGTGAAAGGCTCTAATCGAAATGCTAGAGGAAAGGACGCAGGCAGGTTGTGCCGAACATCTATAAATTGGTTGTATCGATTCCTCATTACTTTCACACATATTATAATTATTTTTACTTACCATTGCCCTATTCAACCATTTTTCTAGGGCATCAAGGGACAACAATTTTAACACATGAAAGATAGAAAATGTTGTATAGAAAGAAATACTCCCCTCTCATCTTGATTGAAGGTTGATTGCATCTAACTGTCATCATTTTTATGGCCTACATGGTTTTGACCTTTTCAGAAAATAAGAAAAATCAAGTAGCAAAGTGAAACTAATTGACAACCATGCAAAAGAAAATCCCATTAATTTTTACCTTCATACATTGTTCATTCAAACTAAAAATACATAACAATGGTGTATAAACTTCATACAACATTAAAGCACTAAAAACAATAACAATAAAGCAAGGTTAATACATCGCAAACAACCTAATAAAAAGAATAACAAAATATAAAGCATAATCTCCTAAATATTATGCATCATGGTGTATCCAGTGGAGAAGGCAAATCAATGTTAGCTCTAGCAAAGTATTGCCTAATCTTGTAATTTTAATGTTTTTGCACTATCTCTATTCTTGCCAGCCTTGCCTCCATAGTGTTTAGTCTTTGAAGAATAAGATTCCATGGCCCTTTTTTAGATGCACTAGCTCCTCCCTCTTATGGAAATATTAGGTTCGTCTTATTAAAGAGTGTTGAAAGGTGGAACAATAGGAATGTCTTCTTCCTCTTCTTCTTCATTATCCCATTGAACTTCTTCTTCCTCTTGGTTCTTTATCTTTGTAAACTTATGTCCTCCAAATTTACTTACATAATCCTCATTCTTTCCAATGTCATAAGAGTGAAAGTGGTATATAGCGGGTAAGACTTCTCATATGTTTAATTTAGATCAAAACCACATAAAAACATAGCTAAACCTATTATAATATGTCTCATGCCTATCACTTGTCTAGGAATTTTTACTAACCCTACCAAATGTTGAAAGATGTGATGAATGGTTGAAACTTTCAACTTGTTATGAGCACACCACATAAGAAAAATCTCTTATTTAAAGACTTTAGATGCTTCTAATTTCCCAAAGATAGCACAAGCCATAAACTTGTGAAAGATCACTAAGCACTAATGTTTTATGTCTCCATATAAGGATTGATGAAAATTTTTTCAATCTTGACCTAGCATTATTTGCTAAAATGCTCCAGCACTAAAATTTTAAAGATGATCACTCATTCCCGCTTTATAAAAGCCAAATGAATCTTTAATTGTGGTTTGGTGAATATTACATTAATTGCCAAAAAGTTTGAAGACAAGAGAAATCTTATGTTCATTCCCAAAATTCAATGTGTAAAAAAACTCAAGATTGAGTATTTTGTAAGATGGGATTTGTGTGAATGCAAACTTTACTTGACCTAACCTACTTATAAAATCTTTCATCTTATTTATGACCTCTAGTTGTACCAATCATATAAGAAACTACATGAAACTTGTGTTCTAACATCTAGAGCAAGAAATCTCGCTCTTTCCTCATCATTATAAATTGGAAATGGAGTATCATACTTGCATGAGATGTCTCTTAGTTATCTTTATGGTTGCCTCCCTATTTTCCTTGATGTAGATGCTCTTAAAGGCATTTGGAATTGATGAAGATATGAAAGTGTGGCAGTGGTGGTTATGAAAAAGTAAAGAAGCAAAAGTATAGCTAGTAGATGGGCAGAAATTTGATACTTAAAGAATTCCACTTACTTTCAAAATTTGGAGAAGTGTTTGAATTAACTTATGAGTGAAAATAAAGGGATCTAAGGCTTATTTATAGAGCAAAGGGCTTGGGATTTAGCTAGCAACATTTGAAATTCAAATTTGGTTGAAAAATGCCCCCAAAAAACTCCCTTCAATGTCATATTCCATAAGGCCATGGCCTGTAACATATGTCACAAGCACAATAGCCCATGCTCCATCTGAAGCATAACTTAGTCACAGGCCGCAACCTATAACTCAATCGATGCCTAGTTCACTAGAGTAAGTCACAAACACGATAATGCCTACATCTAATCATTCAAATTTGCTTAAAATTAATCCCCCTAATGCTAAATTTTATCAAACACCTTATAAAACATGTAAATAGTGATTAAAATGCATTAATTTGGGATTTCCATATTCCATAATTCATCCTAAATCAAACATAAAACTTCAAATTAACATTAACAAATAAAAAACAAACATTAAAATTAAAATTGAACATTACAAACTCCTAATCAACATTATCACAACCCAAAATCAAAGTCAAACACACTAAAGGAAAGAAAATATGTAAAGCTTTAAAGCCTAGAAAACTAAATCCAAAGGATTACATGTTAAAACAAAAACATAAATCTAAGTTTTCCTTAGTCTTCCCCTACCCCTCTTTGCTTTAAGTGGCCTTCTTCTTTCCCTTTTTAAAGATGAAGTGCATATCTCTATAAGTTCTCTTCTTGCTTTTTTCTTCCCACTTAAAGACGATTCCTCAACCTTAATGAAAATACCTTCAGTTATATTGTTCTTCTCAACAGCTACAATCTCCTCAAGATAGTAGCCATACTCTTCTCCTCCCAAGAATGCCCTATGGTAAGTGTAAAAGCTATTGCTTCTTTAGATGTGATAGTTTTCTTAGATTTAGGAGGGGTTTTCAATTTTGGCACTTTTAAGTTAGTTGGTGGGAGAGGTAGTAACTGCTCTTCTTTCACTTTGGCTGGGACGAGATCAATTTTTGGTGTCTAAAATGCTACAATATAGGAAGAATACAATAATAGATATTTTCTTCCTTACTTATAATTGATGTTCCCTTCCTAATTCTTATGGACTAAGTCATTCTAGAACACCTAGAAGCTTCTACACACTCTCCAAACTAAATGATTACTAAACTTCATCTTTATTGCCATTTTGACATGGAATTTAATAGGAATATTTAGTCATTTAAATGCAAAATTTTAGGGCAAGTAACATTTTAACACAAATTGTATATTAGATATTCAATGAAAAATTATTGCCACCTTTATTTGCCATTCCCTTTAATTTGCTTGCTTTTAATGTCCTTCTTCTCTTCCATTATCTCTATAGCAACTTAACAAAAAGATGAAAAGCTTTTATTCAAGATTTTAACTAATACTAACTAATCAAAAAAAAAAAAAACTTAACCAAATTGCATAAAAAATTAAAAGTTTAGTATGGCTTGAAACATTGTCCATTCAATTTGAAATTTCTCCTTTTTTATTTCTAATGTTAATTGCTCCATGTGAACAAATTTTCTCCATTACAAAAGATTTTGACCACCTTGATTTTAATTTTTCAGGAAATAACCTCAACCTAGAATTGTAGATCAATACTTGTTGGCCTTCTTAGAAATCACGTCCCACAACATGTTTATCATGCCCCTCTAATTCTAGCTCTTCTTGTTCTTCACTTTCGTTCCCTTTTTTCATCCTTGATTCCTTCTATTTTCCAACACCTCTCATCCATTATTGGTATTTTGTTGACTTTATACATGTCAAACTCCACTTGGTCATCCCTTACTCTTAAGGTCCATTTTCCTAGCTCCATATCAATAAGAGCTCTTCTCGTTGCTAAGAAAGGTCTCTCTATAATGAGTGGTATCTCATAGTTTTCTTCATAGTGTAGCACCACAAAACATGCTAGAAAGATGAATTTATTCACCTTAATAAGAATGTCTTTTACATTCCCTATAAGATACTTGACTGATGATATAGTTGCTAGTTGTAAAGATATTATTATCTCTTTGAGCTCACCTATTCTAATTCATTAGAAGGAGACAAAGGCATTAAGTTACGACTAAACCAAAGATCACAAATAGCTTTATTAAATTTTGATTCACTAATTTCACAAGGTGTAGTAAAACTCTTTGGATCTTTGACTTTTTAAAGAAGCTTGTTTGGCAATATAGCACTATATTCTTTTATAAGTATCACCATTTCATACTCCTCAAGCCTCTTGTTATTAGAAATTATGTTGTTAAGAAATTTGACATAAGAAGGCATTTATGCTAATACTTTAAGGAATGGAATGTTGATGTGAATCTTTTTGAAAATTTTAAGGAACTTGTCAAAATCCTTGGCTATTTTGTTATCCCTTTGTCTCTTCAATCTTTGAGGGAATGGAATATGAGGCACATAAGTTTAAACCTTTGGTAGTTGTTTAGCTTCTTCCTCCTTTACTTTATGTGATTCTTTCTTAAGCTCTTTTTGAGTTATGTCTTCTTTTTCTTTTTTGCTCTTTAAGCTATCTAACTCTATTTTCTACCTTTCTTTCACATCTCAAAAAGAGGGCTTTTATATGTTCCTTAGGATTAACCTCCGAATTGGAAGGTAAACTTCCCACTTGCCTATATGACATAGCATTTGCTAATTGCCCTACTTGTACCTCTAATGCATCAATAAATGAAGAATGATGTTTACTAATTTGATCAACTTTAGCATCTAACCTCTTTAAAGTTTCATCTTTTTTATCCATCCTTTCATTAGTTTTGACAATGAATTTCTCCACCATGACCTCCAAACTTGATTTCTTTTCCTACTGTTGTTGTGCTTGAAAACCTAGAGGTGCTTATGGTCTCAAGCCATTATTCCCATTCTAAGAAAATTTAGATGATTCTTCTAACTAGGGTTCTAAGAATTGAAAGAATGATTGTTGCCTTGTCTATTTTTGAAATTCCCCATAAAGTGTACTTACTTGGTATTTAAAGAATTGAATGGATTACCAACTTAAGAATTGATACTCATATGACTACCTCCTTTATAAAGCTCACATATAGTTATTTGCATGTTTGGAGAAGAAATAACATTGCAAATAATAGCTTTGATTTACCTAGATAGGGTAGCTAAATTGTCATGACGTGAGATGGAAGCATAAACTGACTCTTAGGCTTTATGCTCATGTGGATTAGCTGATCCACTAGAAAATGACCAGTTTGTGGTGGTTGGTAGTTCACTAAGCAGAACAGGAATGCTAGGTCTTTCTTTGAGGCCTTCTCATTACCATCACCTTTTGTATTAATAAGGAAAATGATGATTCTGTGAAGAATCCACAGCGGTAGGGACTTGATGTGTTTGGCGAGAGAGGAACGCAGATTGTGCTTCATCTCGATAGAGATATTTGCATAAAATTTTGAGTATATCACATCAAGCATCGAAATGATGAATTGTATGTTCTCACTGATTTGAAGACCGAATAGTGTGGAGAGTTGCTTGAAAGTAATGTGGTGAGAAGCCCCGAAAGCTCGAAAGACTAAGACGTATTAGCTGGTAGGAGATTCAGTGTTACGACTTAGTTGCACAGTGCATATAAATTCATGGATTATCTCCTCATAGCCCAGCTCGTCCCTAAAAATGTAGTCATTCCATCTGAGGTTAGAGAGGAACGCCCACACCTCATTATTGATGGTGAGGGACTCAAGTAGGAATGATGATGGGATTTTGTTGGGTAAGATCATTTTTGAGAGATTTTTCTTGTATTTCTCCTTCTCCTCTTTAGTGAGCCCTTCATATTATTGAGTGAAGGAGGGACAGAAGGTTGAGCAATGTCTTTATCCTTTTTTGCTCTTGTTGCCTTCTTGGGAGCCATGAAGATGTTGGAGATGTTTAGAGAAATTTGAGAGAATTGAGAGAATTTGAGAGAAGAGAGAGTTTTGATAGCTAGATGTTTGAGTTGTGAAGAAAACATTGTTTGAGGAAGTATATATAGCCTTTCAAGAGGCATCCAACGAGTATAAACAACTACAAATCGATTTAATAGAGGGTTGGAAATGGTTGGCAATCAAATCTCATAAATGTAAGTCAGTTATTCTAATTTGCGTCCGCGATTTCATAGTCGCAACTACAAATTCCAGAAAATGTAAGTAATGGACAAATTTTCCTTGTGAATACGCGTTCCAGCGGTTAAAAATTTGAAAATCTGACAAAATTCATGATGGAGATTAAATTTCGCGACCGTGAACAAGGAATAGAGACTGCAAATTATAAGTCAGTGAGGATAAGGATAAAATTTCAAAGATTTGTGATCCACTTTAATGTATTAATGTCTAATTTATGCGATTTGTCAAATAAATTCACAATTGCCATCCAAAATTAAGACATCTCAACTCAAATATGAAAATCATATAATTCACAACAATATATCCAAACAAAGCAAATATTTTTAAGAACAAAATTTTCACTTTAGGGAATTTCCATCAAACATCCCTAATCCTTTCTTAAGTGTGATTCCCTAGGAAAGGATTGAAACCTAGCACTCATGCAAATACTAAACATAAGTAATTTTGCATAATTGATCACAATATGTCACATAAGAAGATAAATTGATGAAATATATATATATATATATATATATATATATAAACATAAATGCAAAATAATTCAAACATATTAAAGATGCTTGAGAATACATACCTATTAGACATTTATTTTGTGAATATAGTAACAAAACTATTCAAATGCATGCGTTC
>CATIWR010177224.1:0-34395 GCA_949677035.1 Omphalea diandra
TTTTTTTTTCTTGGGACAATATTGGCAGTAACTGAATTAATTATTAGAAAACATGCTATAGGACTTATAATTTAGTAATAAACTTTTATTGTTCATATTGCATTAATGATGAGTTCATAAGACACCCATCAAGTTTAGAATAACCAAATTAACTATTAGGAACTATGCTGTCTATTGGACTTTTAGTAGTAATGGTGAGGTGTTAATTTGAGCTTTAAATATAATATATATATATATATATATATATATATATATATATATATATATATATATATATATATTAAAAAAAATTAAGAATATAACCTTATTTTTTTAATTAATAGCATTACTCTATAAAAATTAAACCTTACAAAATGAGATGATATTTTATCTTATTAAATATTTATCAAAATGAAATAATTGTTGGTAGTAATCTTGAATAATTCATCATTTCAAATTAAAGTTACTTCTTGAATAAAAAATCAATTAATGGGTAAAATAAACAAATTTTTAATAATTAAATTTTTTTTTTGTAGCAATGTCTCAATTTTAAATTTCCTTCTCCAAACTTTAAAAAAAATATATAGCTTTGATAATAATATTATTTTATTAAAATTATATTTAATATTTACTATTAATTACATAATATTGACTCTAATTATCAATTTTACCCTTTCATTTAACTTTGATAGTCACTTTTAATTTGTATAAAAATTAAGAAATTTAATAATTAATATAATTATTTTTAATCATTTTCTGACTGAAATATTTTTAATAGTCTTTTTAACATAGTATATAATAATTTTTGATAACTCATTTATAAAAAATAAGAATAAAATTAAATAATTTTTAAAATTTAAATAAAAAAATTACTATTTTACATTGAAAGTGAAATAAAAATTTCTGAAGTCAGAGAGTGAAAATAAATTATCGCGTTGTTATTTATATTAATTAATAAAGAATATATCATATTGACAGCATATTGCTAAAACCTAGAGAGCGGAGGTCATGGATAATGTATGGGTTCTGCAAAACAACAATTGCACCACAATATATACATGGAATTTGCAAAACGACCAATTCAAATTCCTCTCCTTCAAAAACCTAATCTCAAAACCATTCTCCCATGTCCCAAAACCTTTCATCTATCTCCATTCATCAGCTCCACCTCCTGCAATTCCCGATGACAATTCCACAAAGCACAAAATCCTTCTTGTTGAGACCTACCATGAACACAAACGCCTCAAGGTCTTGCTTGCTAAGCTCAAGAAGAAGAGTTCTTTACCTTTCCAAATCCGTCAGGATTATGGAGATTGATCCAAAAACCAGTTCTGGGCTGTCGTCAGATTCCTCAAAAGTTCCTCCAGATCCGACGAGATTCTTCGGGTACTGCCTCTTTTTAGTCTCTACATTGCATTCAAGTTGAAGGGTCGTTTTTCTCTAAGATGATTTTTGAACAGGTGTTTGATGTTTGGAAGAACATAGAGAAATCATGAATTAATGAATTCAACTATGAGAAGATTATAGGTTTATTAAGTGAAGGTCTAATGGAAGATGCATCTTCAGCATTCATGGCAATGAAGGGTTTTCGTCTGAACCCTTCCCTGCAAATCTACAATTCCTTAATTCATGGTTATGCTAGTAATGGGAGGTTTGATGATATCATATTTTACCTTAATCAGATGAAAGAAATGAATTTGTCATTGGAAAGTGATACCTATGATGCGTTGATTCAAGCTTATGGGAAGTATAAAATGTATGATGAGATGCGTATGTGCTTGAAGAAGATGGAGATGGATGGTTGTTCACCTAATCGTACCACTTACAATTTGCTCATTCGAGAGTTTACACAAGCTGGGTTGATTACAAGAATGGAAAGGGTATATCAATCCATGCGAACAAATAAGATTGATTTGCAGTCTTCTACTTCGATTGCCATGCTTGAGGCTTATGCCAACTTTGGGATTGTAGAAAAGATGGAGAAGATTTTGAGATGGGTGTGGAACTCAAAAGCCCATCTAAATGAAGATTTAGTCAGGAAAATAGCTGTAGTTTACATTCAAAATTTCATGTTTTCAAGATTAGATGAGTTGGGAGATAACGTTTCTTTCAAAAGTGGTAAGACTGATATGGTTTGGTGTTTGCGCCTCCTTTCCAATGCTTGTTTGTTGAGGCAAAAAGGGATGGATTCCATTGCTAGGCGAATGGAAGAATCAAAGGTTTCTTGGAATGTAACATTTACAAACGTTATCTTGATAGCATACTCGAAGAAAAGAAAAACTGGACTTGTTACAATTTCATTGATTTAGTGGCCAAGAAAAAGGGAAAGCAACCTTTTATGTGTGGATGAGAACTGATCCTCTTGTTCCAGCTGCATTTGGAAAGGGCCAATTCCTTAGAAGATAGAAATGAGAATTGATCCTCTTGTTCTCGCTGCATTTGAAAAGGGCCAATTCCTTAGATGATGAGAGGAGGCATATTCATCTCTTGAACCCAATGCTAGGGAAAATAAAAACTGGACTTATCACAATTTCATTGATTTAGTGGCCAAGAAAAAGGGAAAGCAACCTTATATATGAATGACACCGAGAATCAAGATGTGCTAACTCAATCATTGTATAAAAATGCGGGATATTGTCTCAAGATGCAGCTGCGGCAGGCTGATACTTTGCAGCTTGTATTGCTGATTACCAGCATAGCATCAAGTGAACGGATCCTTTGGTTTTGCCATTATTTTCACGGCCGCATCCATCATTAACATTTTTCATCTGGCTATTGGTGTGGTTTGTGGAGCTAATTTAATGGAAGAGTGTGATCTAGAACCACAACAGGAAAAAACAAAAGCTCGAAAGGAGAGAAACAGTATTCCAAAGGCTTTGACTGTTTTGCAGAAACTTTGTGTTTTCTCATGTTTGGCATGGCACCAGAACTTTTAGTAGAAATTTCACTCAGCTTTAATTTTTCTTCTACGATTTGGTCCTTTTTCACTCTGGCTGTTGAGAAAATAAGCATGAAAATAAACCTCTTTTCCCCTGGGAAAGAGAGAGCATAGGGGAGAGAATCTACTTCATTCACTTCCATTCAAATTGCAAGCCATAACATAGAACTATAATTTATGTAAGCCAACTCATTCGTGAATTATTTCATGTAAAACTATAGTGGATAGCAGTACTCTTATTCAATACATAAGTAACCGTTCCAACATTATCAACTAACTAAATTAACATTAATGACAATGTAGAGGTTGATATTCACTTGAAATCAAATTGAAATTGAAAAATTAAATTTTCAAAATTATATATTCAAAACATTATAAATCAAACTGAAAGGAATTTAATACAGAAAATAATAAAAAAAAATCATTTTCTAGTGAGTCATACTGCAAGGGTGAGCAAACTGTCTGTTCGATTTTTTATCAAAATCAAATAAATCGAATTTTATATATTTAAAATCAAATCGAACTGAAATTTTTGAAAAAAATTAAATTAAGTGAACTGATTAAACCGAAATTTATATGCCTATAAACCGAACCAAACCTATAAAAGTTCTATTCGATTTAATTAAATTACATATATTTTAAATCAAGTTTGATTCAAATTAGTTTGATTTATTAATAACTTCAGTTAATTTGGTTTTTATCTAAAAAACCAAACCAAAAATCAATTTTTTTTAAAACTTAAAATCAAACCGAACCAATTTTATCAAAAGATCAAATCAAATTAAACTGAATCAACTTGGTTCATTCAGTTTTTTTTTGTCAGATCTGGTTTTTTCTCACCCTAATTAGTAGAACATAAATGCATCTCAAATAAATGTGGGTTATTTATGTAGAACCCAGATTGAACATTTTATGTACAGGTTTGCGTACCTAAGGCTTCTACCTGCTTTACTTTTTTTTTTTCCCTCATGTTATTAACTAAGGTATACATGAATCACTTAGTTTTCTTCCTGTACGCTCAAAGTCCTGAAAAACATTTCTATTTCCTCTAACAATCTGTTTTTCGCTGTTTGTAAACCCAAAGAATGCACATCTAGAGGTGTCTCAGATGACATCAAGTGAATGAGATACTCACAAACTTCTCCCAAGTCATCCGTAAACCTTGGCCTCTTCTTTATCTGCTCATTTTTGTGCTCATCGAGAGCATCTTCAGCGTAGATATGTTTCCTACATTCCTGCAAAGTCATGACCACCTTGAATATGGAATCTAACGTTATGCATTGTTTTCCATTTAATGTAGTATTAGTTGTTTCTGTTAGACTTGTGAATCCTTTAAAGTAGAAAAGTGCCATAATAATTAAAGCATACCTGAAGCAACCTACTCAGTCGAGCAATTTGCTCAGTCTTCAAGAACTGAGAGTTTACCAGCTGTCGAAATAAAAGCACCATCTCCGTGCTTACATTACTTGCTGCAAGGTTTTTAATTATACCAGAAATGCAGGGATCATCAAACACTGTGCTCATCCACTGAGGAGGTTTTTGAAGCTTTAGCAATGCAACTGCTACATGAACAGCAGGCTTGTGATAATTAGTGAAAGACTTTGATGGTAAACATGGAACAGCCAAAGACATGGCCATCTCTTCTACAATCAGTCTGCACCAAGTATTATCTGCAATCACTCTTGTTTCCGTAATGTCCAGCTTTTTCCATCCTGAAATCATTGATAGGCATAGGCTGCAGTTTGTGGAAACTCTGATATCACTGTAAAAGATAAGGCCTTCTAATATGGCCATTACGGACATTAAGTATCCCGTGGAGCATTTTAGTTCCTCATTTTGTCTGTTTATCTGTTCTGATAATCTTGTAATGTACTCTAATAAGCAATACGATGCAACAAGCTTGACTGGAGGAGAGCCAAAGTGCATCAGCCTGCATAAGTCATGGCAGTAGATGCTAGTCATTGAAAGTGGCTGCATTCTATTTGATGGATTAAGTAAACTTTGCCAATCCACAGCTCCAGGAAGAACAACATGCAAACTAAAACAAGAAGTTAGATTCACAGCATGAAGTCGTATGGTTGGATCCAAGAGAGAAATTACCTTCTTAAAGAGAAATGGTACAGCAAAAGCACAAATATCAGAGTCTTGCCCATGTGTGTTCCTTCATTGTAATCAAACAAAGCAGGTCCTTTTGAGCAGGCCTCATGTATCATGCTGTTTATCATCGATATCAGAGAAGTATTTAAAACTATGGCTTTTGCAGCTCCTAACAATATTTTTCTGGTTGATTGGTGCAAAATCAGGCAAAAAATGGCGATTACTAGTAGGGCTTCAGTAGGCCAGCTTTTTGCAGCCATTTCCAGGATGAGGCAGTCCATCAACTATAAAACAATGTGAAAGAACATAGTCAGACTCATGGTATTTTGAAGATATTTACGTGAGCTTGAGTTGACACTCATCACCTTCACAGTCACCGCAAGCCATGCTTCTTCATCACATAATGCTTCATGTTGCACTGTGCATAGAATATTCAACAGTAATAGTGAGGTGGCCATGAAAGTTAGAGGGCAAGAAAAATGACTAGGATTGTAATAGATATTTCGGATTGCATTCCCTATTCCATTCAAACATAGTTGGTCTGATACAGCTGGAGAAATGCTAATAATTGCTGCCATGAGATTTACTACGGATCTAATGTCACCGTCCTGGCTTTCTTCCTCCACCAGCTGCATCAGTAAGCATACCAAAAGTCTTGCTGCATAGTTGTCTTCTGAAGCTGCCAACTCTGCAATTACTTTCATATTTATTATACTTTGACTACTTTCCCCATGAACAACAGTCTGGATTCCATTTGAGCCATTGCTCTGGCAATATTTTAGGATTTGAGAAGAAAGTGGCCTACTGATCTTCTCTTGCTGGAACAACCATTTCAACGACAGCAAGTGAAATCTTGAAGAAGGCAAATCCCATTCATTTTCAATAACTAGATGAAACAGGATCGTCTCAGCTTCTGGACTATAGGCGGTTTGGTAGTTCATCTTGGTGACACTCCGATATAGACCATAAAGATTTAACAGTTTCATCATTGCTGATGTATTGATGGTGTCTCTACAGTTTACAAGAATATATTGTTCAAGAGAAGCTAATATAGAATTCTCATCTGCAAGCCTGAAAATAAGATATCAAACACACGAGATGGATTATAAATTCATATCCTCATGAAGTAATCAGCATTTAAGATAACGAATACGCTAAATGTAATGGTGCTGAAGTTCAAATTCTGATTGATTCCAATTACTACATATCATGATTTTATTTTTTATATTAGAAAGGGCGAGTTAATATACACATTCACTTTGGTCCCTACTAGCATCATAAACACATGCTTTCAATTTCCATGTGAATCACTTATTGAATCAATGACAGCCAAAAAAATTACATATCACCGTTATTTTAAACCCTGGAAGTAATTATCCACCAATATGCATAAATTAATAAAGTGAGTGCAATCAGAGGATGGAGCTCATTAACCTGTCGTTATATAAAGAACTAGCATGTAGAATCAGCAAAACTGCAGATTGACAAGTAGATAATGATGGATTTTGAGATGTCTTTTGTCCAAGCAGAAACAACAGATCAATAGGGTCAGCTGGAAGATTTGAAGCAGCATCTCTAATGGGTTGCCCAGTATCATTTCCCAGAAGAACATCCACAAGTGAACTGAGCATTAGATATACTCTTAATTTCATTTTTTCTGTCGGAAATACTCCCAAATATCCAAATGATGAACTGAACCAAGAAGATTTAGCCAACATATTCGCGAATTGTAAGGCTTGCATATCAGGATCCTGAAGCAGTATAAAATGAAAAGTTTCCAATATCCCGAGGATAATTTCCTCACCCACTTCATCAGTGACCGTTGCCATCCAAGGTATGATATGTGACATGCATATATCAATAATACAGTTCTGTAATTCCATGATACTAGAGTTGTTTGTGGATACCTTTTCTTGGCCATATGCATATGCCTCTTTAAGAAAGTATAAAGCATGCAAAAGTTGACTAGGATCTTTTTCAGAAGTATTTAAGCAAGCTAAAATGGCATGACTTACTGCTTCTTCAACAGATATTACAAGATCAGAAGTTCCACGGAAAGACGGGGATTTTAAAAGAGCTACAAAAATAGAGCAGACTGTGATGAATGTCTCTGGAGACATGCCCATCTCCCCATTGGTATGCCTCTTAAACATCCTTGCCAAAACAAGACTTAATTCCTCAGTATGGGAAGTTGATAAGATTCCAGGGAAACCAGAAATGACATTCCACGTAAGCTTCAGTGTTTGGTATTGAACAGGATGAAAAGGAACTTCAGATACATAATGCAGAATTGGAATCAGAACTGGAAATCCTACAAGCAGTCTTTCTGTGAAGCCTTTCTCAGCCTTTGAGAAAAGATCAAGAACCAGAAGGCAAGAATTGATAATTGGATCCTTACATTCTGTCCACATCAAGTAGAAATTAAACAAAGACATTTGCTGCATAAGAGCGTCACAGTTTGAGATTCAGAAAGAAAACATAAACGTAGGCCATCAACGTATTGGATGAAAATGTAAATGGCATGTTTAACACTTGTAGATTGGATAATCAGGAAATGGGTCCGTTTATTAGAATGAACTCCATAAGTAGCTCTTAATTTTAATAAGCTAAAAGAGTAAGTTATCTTACCTGACAGTCTAAGTATTTCAAATACGTAGTCCACAATGTTTTCTTCCACTAAAAGTTGTATTGGTTTGGATGTAGCTCCTTCCCATGACAAATAATGAAAGATTAAATCTAATGCTCTGACTTGGATTTGCCTGTCTGATGAAAGAAGCGGACCTTTAATGGCCTCAGAAAATAAAAGATTCAGAGGAGGGTCATCTACTATGGAATCTGTTGTTTGCATGAAGTTATCAGCTTCACCAGAACTCAAGCTGCTTATGTCATTTGCATATGCATCCTCGAAAAATCCCATCTGAGCAAGGATTGTCAAAAATGCTGGGCCAAAATAAACCAAAAGCAACTAGTTAAGAGATGATGGAAATGATCATGAGGCAAAACTCAAGGGTAAGCAGGCTTTTGCAGTATCATAAATATGCATAAAATTTTAGCCATGTGCAATCAGCAAATTTCCCCCTGTGGTCTGCATTCGTAATTGAGCATCAGTTATGAGAGCTATATTGAGTTGGATCAACACAAAGTGACTGCTCAATATCTTGAAGTTTTTTCAGATCCCGATTTTGAGAACTAGACCTTATAGGAATATTTAAGCATCCTCTAGATCTATTGAACGAATTTTAGTACTCATACCCCTAACTCGTGCAAATTAGTCTATAATACACATGCCTTCATAATGTCATCATGTCTTCTGCAAAAAGATTCCAGTTGACAAATCTAATTTAAATCCAACATGAGACTCTAACTGAAAAAATGATTACAAGAAGGAATAATAATGAAATGTGTAGAAGAATTTCACAGACCTATGCAGTTCAACCGGACAGTGTCATCCTGGGTCTTCACAAGGGTCTCTAATGACAGATGCAAGAGCTTAGGACAAAAGGTGGAAAGAAAGTCAGCTCCATCACCATTCTTATATGCACATTGGAGAACGGATAGTTTGTATAAAACAAAAAAGATCTCTCCCTGGATTTCTTCACTGCATCCAAGGAGCATGAAAGCATGTGAAGAAGCTAAATTATGACACAGATTGTGTTTGGCAAAGCCAAATTATAACTTTACAGATCGCTTCACAGTTACCTTGGCAACTGAAGACCTGTGACAAGATTGGATAAAAGGACATCTATATCTTTAATCTGAGCATAAGGGTTGTTTTCAGAGCAGTTCAATAGAACTCCAAAACAGTGAAGCTGCATTTGAGATCACTTATGGAGATTAATAGCTGAAATTATTTTATCACATCATTGACAAGAGAAAACAGCACAAATTATATCATGGACCCTGATCCACGTTGCTTTATAGACTCAGATCTGCATGTACATTTGCTTTTAACAGCATGTACATTGTATTGAAATTCATGTACATAGAATTCACGTATATTGATGTTAACCTATATGTATATTGAATACATGTACATTAGTCCTTAATTGTATGTATATTAATCTTTAACTGTATATACATTCAAGTCCATAATACAACATGGACCTGAATCCATGATATATGAATTGAGAAAACAGTGCTTAAAATAATTGAATTGATGCAATGTTGTCACACATATAAGGGCCAGATTCTGATCCCATTTAAGTGGTCTTGGCAGGTCTGAAAATCATCCAAAGAGGCACAAGAGCTAAGCAACTATATCTGCAGGAAGTAAGCTTCACTCTCCATCAGAACTTCCTGCAGAGCCTGTGCTTAACTTAATCGTTAGACTTAATGCCAAAATTTTTTCAATATTGACAGATTATGTTAGTTCATACACGGCTTCTTACTGGTAACTATCATGGCAAGTCATCGTTGAAGGTAAAAATTGATGATCATAAAATTGTTCTAATCATATTGCATGATATCATATGCATTATGCACTTTCAGTTCACAATCTAGGAATACTAATCCATCATGTTCAATTAGACTACATTTGAAGTAGAAGAACTAAATGGTCTCTCGCATCATCTGATCTAAGACATAAAATATACTGCCTATCTTTTTTTTGTTTTTCTTTTTTTTCCCCCTTTCAGGCAGAGCTTAAATCCGCATATCAAAGATTGAGAATTAAGTTCAGTTTGAATGAGTGATTCAATCAAACTGTGTTTAGGATTGGAGGGAATTATGCTGAGGAACTACTGAAGAGACAATTAATTGAGCTCACTACTCACCATTAAAATCATTCATTACAAATTCCGATTAATGCCAACTACGCTTGAAAAGATACAATTTTTTATTTTTTATTTCTGAAAAAAGGGGAAGATACTGACCATATACACCTGCCGGCGACTCCACACCAAGGCACGGGAGGAGATGTGATCAGCAACTCTGATCACAAAGTCATCACAGAGGGAGCTGCGACAGAGAGCAGTGATAAGATCGATAAGCTGGCGAGCGATGGAGTCGTCGTCGAACAAGGAGAGAGCGGAGACGAGAGGGGCGACGAGGAAATGAGGATGGAGAGAGAGGAGAGAATGAAGGAAGGAAGCGTGGGAGAGGGCGAGGGAGAGCTGGGAGAGAGCGTAGGAAACGTGGAAGGTAGGAGCGCGTGGGTTGGTGATGAGGTTGGAGAGGCAAAGAAGACAGATAAAGCCGCCGTGTTGGGTTGGCAGCGAGAAAGTGGATCTGTGGCCTTTGGAGCATCGGCAATTGGCCATGGATTCTTCTTCCTCCATCAAGTCGTCGTCTAGATCCAGGTCGGGGTTCTGTGAGTCCGCGAACAACATGGCGAAGAGAGGGAGAGATGAAAAGAGTAGGGTGGTTCTGTCGTTCAAATTTGAGCGCGAGAAGGCTTTTATTTAAGCGTAGAGTGGTTCGAATTTTTTTATAATTTTTTCTTTTTGCAAATTTAAAATAAAAATAATTTAAATTTATATAGCATATACCAAAACTGTTATAAAGAATTTCATAATATGATGTGCAAATTATGAAACTAAATTATACTCTTTCTACTTTTATTAAAATTCAATTATGTGTAATTTATTAATTACTTGTAATAATTTTTTATTATTTTAAATAATTTTATTAAAAATTAAAAATTATCTAAAATAATATGTAATTGCACACTGATAAAGCATTACTTAAATATTTTAAATTATATTAATTATGACATTATAATATAATAATATATACAACACTATAATATTTATCAAATAAATTAATATATATAATCAATTCTATTTAAACTTCAATTTTAAATGAATGATTGTCATATTTAACTAATTATTTATTTGAGATAAAAGTTTGATATTTATTATATTAATTAATTGATACATAGATAATAAAAAAATTTGATATAAAACTAGTTTATTAAAAATAACTATAAATAAAAATAATTAATCATTGAAAATGATTAAATAAGAAATTAAAAAATACAAGATTAAAAAACAGTTTTTATATAATATTTATTTTAAAATAAATATTATTCACTTAATCAAATATTTATATGAATATTTTATTTTAGATAATTAGATTTGCTATTGTGGAATAGAATTAGTATACGATAATTATTTATAATAAAAAAATCACTTTCAAAGTCACATCTATAAATTTAGACAATTTTAAGCCATTTAGTGTTCATCTATTAAATATTGTATAACTTAATATAAAATATGAAAATAAATCATAAACTATTTTTCAAAAAATGTAAAATTACAACGTATTTTATTTATTTCTTTTATAACACTTCAATGTTTTAAACCAATATTGAATTGAAATATTCAAATAACAAATGCACTTTATCCACGAAACAGATTTTTAAATTAGTTTCATAATCTGAAAGTAGCATTATTTTTGATAAATAAGTCACTAAAATTATTTTTAGTGACTTATATGGTTATTTAATATAATGAATAATTTATTGACTAAATATGGATAGAATGGTAAGTCTAGAAGCACATATATTCACATAAAGGGTTTTGGCAAAGCTAGAAATGTTATATCCAGACGTCATTCAATTAATAATTCAATTCGATTACGATCCTAATTTTCAAGTAATATAATAAGTTTATTTGTAGCGTATTTATAAATATAATCTTTTACACTTGATGACAATCAAAATTAAGAATAAATTAATGATCGATGAACAAGAAATCCTGAAACGATTGTGAAGAATGAATAAGTTATCAAAGTTCAAAAACACTATTTCAAGAAAACAAAAGTAAATATTTATATACTCAATTGACTATAGCTCTACCCCTAGCAAAGCATCATCATCTTGATGATGATATTCTTGAATGGCAATAGGATGTCAAGATATATGATGCATTTAACAACACATGGAACTCCGGCACTTCCACTGTGTGCTCGTCCAAAAGCCTGTAACGGCGGCACATGGAACTCCGACGACTTGTTTATCAACACTTTGAATGACATCCTCTACCTAGCCATAAATTCATCCAAGAAAAAGAGTATATTAATTAAAATTTATATTTTAAAATTAAATTTATTAAGAGTATATTAGTCATATTAATAAAAATATTTTAGTATATGTTGGTTAAACGTATTAAGTGATCATTTTAAGTTGAAAATCTTGATTTATTATTTGAAGAAAATTTTAACTGAAATAAACTTTTTAAATAGTAAAAAAATAGAGTTATCAAACAAGGTTTTAAAAATAAGTGCTTACAATTTTAATTTTAAGTATCAAATTGAGTTATCAAATAGCTCCTAAACTTAAAAATACTTAGACAAATTTACAAATTTTCAATTACATAGTGAATTTTGAGTTGAATCAATGATATCTAGATTTTCCTAATCAATTTCAATTACACTCCAATTAACTATTTTAAGCATATAAATGACATCATTGTCTTTTATTTCAAATACTAATTTTTTATTTACTTAAAATGTCTAATTATTTTATTTAGGTAAATTATTCTCTCAATTCTTTTAAAATTAAAATATGAATAAATTCATTGCAAATTTCAAATATCTTTTCACATATTTATTACTTGTTGAGAACAAAATCCTATAAACATTATTTTTTTTTTTTTACATAATATTTCATTTTTCAAATGCTAAAAGTAATTTTCTTTTATTTATTTATGTGGTATAATTTTAAATAATTTAAATAAATTAAAGTAGATTAAATTATATATGTAATCAAATTAAATATATGATTTTATAAACTAATGACATTAGTTGCATACAATAATTTAACAATGGTTATATTTATATTTAGCTTAAGACATTCAATAAATATTTAAAACAAGAGTTTAACGAGATTTAGTTATTTTTTATTTAAATTAATGTTAGATAATTTATCAAAAAGTCATATATATATACGCCAAAAATATGCATTTAAATAAAATATTACAAAAGTAGAATAAAGAATTAAGAAACCAAAACATCTGGTACATTAAAAAAATATTATATATTTTAGTTATTTTCTCCTCTCAAAATTCCAGAAAATTTTTTAATCAATATGTAGAAGAATGAGGCTTAAAAGTAGCCGTTTCTTATTCTTTGATAAATATTTTTATATCATAAATATTGAATTTTTTGTTTTTATTTTAAATTTGTTTAATAGACTAGACTTCTATCCACATCATTAAAAAAATATTCAAAATTTGAAAATATAGTAAAAAATTAATAAAAAATATGTATCATAAATATTGAATAAGGTTCAATTTTATAGCTTTAGTTTTACTTAGAGGGATAGATATCCTCACCATATACATTAATTGCATAAATATTGAATATTCATTTCATAAGATAATTAAACTTTAACTTCTAACATAATATACAATTAAAAAATAGACATTTTTGTTGCACGAGAGTCTTGAGGGAATAATAGTCTAAATTTAAACCAATAAAAAGAAAAAAAATGGATCATTAGATCCAAACTATCTAAACATCTCAATCATTCATCTATGATATAAAAACTCTCTAAAATCCTGTCGCACCATCTTCCACTACCAACTTTATTGTCTTTTTTGAATGCAACTAATGGAGGATCCTTTAATAGAGCTTAATGAAATATTATTATGAGAAATTAGGGACATAGCCACTAGAAATCTTGTTTTGAGGGCTATCCACAAAAATTTGAAAATGATTTGTCAAAAAAAAAAAAAACAACTAAGGCATCACTCTTGGGTTTTGAAGGAAAGGTAAAGGGCACCGAGATTTTACAACCTAAAATGCGAAAGGTACAAACTAAGTAAAGTAGACGAAGAAGAAGGAGGAGACGAACGAGGAGGAGGCCTTAAACAAGATGATGACGAAAATAATGACGAAGATGATGAACAAGATGATGATGAAGAAGAATGAGGAGGAAGAGATGATAATGATGAAGGACGAGAGCAATAAGCTTTCTTATTTGGACCTTCGGAACCTTTTGACCCTTCACAAATTGATGTTTAGGGCCTTAGGAAGGGCAAGGGAGATAAGGGAAGGGGAAAGAAAGTTGGATAGGTTTGAGCATGGTCCTCGAGATTTTTCAAATCGAACCGAAAATCAAATGAAAAATATGAAAAAATCGAGACCAACCCAAAATCAAACCAACATTAATTTAAAATCAGTCTCAATCATCCGTTAAAAATTGTATCTAGAATCGAACTGAAACTGTATTTATATATAAGAAGGACCAAGATTGAACTAAAATCGAACCGATATTAATTTAAAATCGATTATAATCCTTTTTTAATAATTGTACTGAGGACCAAACCAAAATTGCATCGAAATCAAATATATATATATATATATATACACACACACACACACACACACACATTCGCGCACACACATAGAACACACACATATATATATATGTATGTATTTATGTATACACATTCATATATGTATGTATATGTGTGTGTATATATGTGCATATATATATACACACACACACACACACACACACACACATTCATATATATGTCTATGTATATGTGTACACACACACACATGTGTGTATATGTATGTATACATACAGACATACATACATATATGTATGTATGCGTATATATATATTTATATATATGTCTATGTATGTGTGTGTATATGTATATATGTATATACATATACACACACACATCTATTTGTATGTATGTATATATGCATACATACTTACAAGCATATATATATATATATATATATATAGACACACACACACCATTTTGGGTTTTTTGCTGCTATTATATTGTCAAATTAAATTGTGGCTATTGCTTAGTTGTGAGTTGACCTTTCCTTATGTTATTTGCAGGATTGTTATCGATGCTGTGAATTGCTTAATTATGATGTGGTTGTTTTGTTTATCAAGCTATTGTTGTTACTTGTCTTGGCATTGAGTGAGCAAGTTTGTTGGAGTTATAGGGATGTTTGCTTGGTATAACATGTTCTTCTAAGTTTGTATGAGAAATGTTGTTGAATTTGCTTAACCTACAAGAGTTAAGCAAATTGTGATTTGATTGGTAACAAATCATGGATTAAATCTTGGTTTAGCTTTGTTGGGGACTTGACTTTTGAAGGAAAGATGTGTTTGCTTAGCTTTGGATTGGCATTAGTTTGTTAGCCATTTGGATGTGTTTGTTGGGAATCTGGCTAAGTTTTTATCTGGGTTTTTGTTAGATTTGAAGATCACGGTGTACTAGTTTAGGTTGAGTTACTCCAATGTTAATTGGAGCTCTTGACTGAGCAGAATTTTGCTAATGGTTCTCTTTTTTGTACATGTGTTGTTCTGGGCATATGATATCTAAAGCTAAAGTTGGTAGATCATTTAGGAACTTTATTTTGAGCCAACTTTAGTGCCATATTTGATCAGAGATTACTTAGAGAAATATTTCTTCCTTTTATAAGCTTTTGTTGAACTCATTTCAGTGTTATTTGAGTAATGTTAAGAGAATTATTTCTTCTTTCTACCTTCTATGGTAGAGGCATTCTCTACACTTTTAACATGTTTTGTTGCACTGCTTGTGTTTCTTATTGCAGGAAAGTGAAACTTTTTTAAAGCATTTGTCTGCATTTTGGGTCTTATTGAACACAAAGGCTACTTTGCCACTTGATGGAATTTTTTTGCGTACTTTATTAAAGTTGCAGACTTTAGCACTTGTTGTGTTAAAACATGTAAGTCATGATTAGAACTTTGTGCCCTGATGATTAGAATTGTCTACTAGGAAAGAACAGTAACATATAGAGCTTGGCTTGAAGCCTTATACCTTGTTTGTACTTTATCTCTAGTTTTATATGCATGTATTTTGATCATTGAAGTGATGACATGATTAAAGTTAACACTCTTATTTACTTTTAGGGTAAATGTCAAAATCCTTACAATTCCATGATCATTGGTATAATAATTCAGTGTTTCAATTTTCAAGTGTAGTGTTAAACTTTAGGGAAGTCATGGATTCAAATCTTAATGATGAACAATAGGATCATGTTTGGAATAAATCGTGTAAGAAAATAAAACAAAAAATTTCTATTGATAGAGCTTTCTCATTTTAATGGTAGCATTCTAGTATTTGAAATAAAATTTAAATTTAAATAATGAATATTGTTTTGTTTTTCATAATGAACATGAAACTAAAAAAATAAATATTGTGCAAATAGAAAATGAACATTCAAATATTCATCATTAAACAAAAAATTTAATGAAAGAACAATATATGTTTTTAATGAACAAAATGATTCATACAAAATATTACATAAAAAATAAAGAACTTAAAATTTAAAGATGATGAATATTGTGTTTGTAGATAATGAACATCAAACTTTATGAAAAAAAGTTATATGTTTTTAATGAATAAATTAACTCGTGTTTAATATTACATAAAAAATAATAAACATGAAAATTAAAGATGATGAATATTGTGCTTATAAATAATGAACATTCAAATACCAAGTAATGAACATCAAGTTTTATAAAAAAAATCTTATAAATTTTTAATGAACAAATTAATTCATGTTCAATATTCCATGAAAAAGTAATGAACATAAATATTATAGATGATGGATATAGTTCCTATAAAAATGAACATTTTTATAATAATCAATGAATATGAATAAAATAAATAGAAAATACGTCAGAATAAATTGTTAGTTCGAAATTTTGTAGTAGAAAAGAAATAATTGGAGAACTTTTGCACCAAAATAAATCATAAACGAATATAAAATTCAAGATATCAAGTACTAATCAATTAATATCGAGTTTTGTGAAAATGGTGATATATTTTTAATAGATAAATTAACTTACGTATAATATTACATAAAAAAATAATGAACATAAAAATTAGAAATAAAAATATTAAAAAAATATAATTATATGTATCATATTATATTAAAATTAAATGCACGCCAATGAAATATTGTTTAATAAAATAATAAACATAAAAGACTACAACTGATGAATATTATGCTGATAATTAATAAATATTAATTATGAAATAATGAACATATATCACACATGTGATAAATAAATTATAATATCAAACTATGTGTGTTTTGAATATTCAATCCACGAAACATCGTGATCTGGGCTCCACGATATAATTTGCATGCAAACCACTAGAATGACTCTATATGTCATGTCTTATTATTTGAAAGTTTGTTTATACGACGTCATTTCCATTTAGTTGTATTTAAAAGGCTTAATTATCAAAAAATTCTAAATTTTAACGTATTTTTCAAATTTATCTTTTACTTCATTTTTTAATTAAAAAATGCTCAAACTTCAATTTTCTTTTTAAATCTATCCTCAAATCAATATTGATTGTTAAAAAATTGATAAAGGATCATTTGATCCCTAAACTTTTTTAAAACGTTTGGTTAGACCCAAAAAAGAAAATAACTAAAAATTATATAAAAACTTATTTAATTTGATTTGATTCACTTTTAATATATGAAAATTTAACTAAATCAAATTATGTGTGTATATATATATATATATTCTAAGCAATTGAAATATAATTTATTTAAATAAGTAATTTATTATAAAATTTTATTGTAGAATATTATTAATTCATAATTCAAAATTGAAAACTTAGATAATCATAATTTCTTTTTCAAAATAATGCATTCATAAATAGTTATCATTATTTTAGTGTATATATTAAATAGCTAAAACTTATTAAGTACAATAATCAAATTATCTCTTTGTATTAATGAGTCATTTCTTAAGAGAAAAATAAATTTACTAAAATAAAATAGTCAAATGTTAATTTATTCAAATATATAAGAAGTTATAGAATAAATTAATCTCACAAGTATATACTCAATGACAGATTTAGAAAATTTTTATTGTTGATAATATTTTAGAATTAAAATTATTGATTAAGTGTATATTTTATTTATAAAAGTTTAAGATTGATGGATATAAATGATAGATAATAATTATTTTTTAATATAAATAAATTGCTTAAATCATCTTAAATAATAAAAAAAATCAAAGTTGAAATCAAGAGAACAAAATGAATAAGTGCATATCATACAAATAATAAAATACAAAATAAAAACCAAGGCATATAAATAGAAGATAAAAGTAGCACAAACATACAATAATTAAATATTTAATTTTCATTTAGTAGAAAAATCATATAAAATACTTTTCTATATAAAATATAAAGTTAATTTATTGTATTTAAATTTTAAGAATAAATAATTGATTAAATCTAAATAGGTTAAATTTTATAATAAAATAATATTTACATAAAATAATAGATTAATAGGTCCTAAAACATTAAAGTGGATTGATTTTTTGTATTATATAATATATTTTAAAATAAAAGAAATTATTTTTATACTAAAGAAATATTGTCAAAAAAATTATTAAATTTTATATTATTATAAAAACACTGACATTATGCAAAAGTGAAAAAAATATTGTTTATATAACCAATAAAAAGTTAAATAAGATATTATATATTTTTTATTTCATTATTATTTTGAGTTTAAAATTTAACTATTATATATTTTCAACAAATTTATTTTTCTCACAAGAAATGAATCATTAACATAAAGAGATAATTTGATTATTTATAAGAAATAAATTTTAGCTATTTAATGTGTACATAAAAAAATATCATAATTATTTATCATTGTATTATTTTGAAAAAACTACGATTATCTAAGTTTTCACTTTAAATTGAGTTAATGATGTTTCATAATAAAATTTTATAATAAATTATGTATCTAAATAAATTACATTTTAATTATTTAGAATATATGTATTCAATTTAATTTGGTTAAATTTTTTTATATTGAAAGTCAATCAAACCAAATTAAATAAGATTTTATATAATTTTTAATTATTCTCTTTTTTGGATTTAACCAAACTTTTAAGAAAGTTTAGGGATCAAATTGTCCTCTAATTCATTTTTTAATAATTAGATATTGCTTTAAAGATAGATTTGAAAAGAAAATTGAAATTTAAACAATTTTTTGTTAAAAAATGAAGTAAATGATAGATTTGAAAAACTTTTGTAATTAAGCCGAAGGTACAAATAAAATTTGGCCCAAGCCTCGCCCCACCCTTAATTCGAACAAAATCGGTGGAGCTTCATTCATATCCTCCTACTGCTAAAAATAATTAGAATTTTTGGCACCTGATAGGACTTGAATGAAGAAACTCTACTGCATTTTGTTAAAGAATGGGTTAAATGATGACACTACACAATTTATGGCACTTTTAAAAACTATGAGGAAACTATAATAATACGAACGATATTAATTTTTGGATCCTGATTCGTATGTAGCATAAATCCATTTAATTCAAAAATCAAAACAAAATAAACTCTCAAATTTCAATTAGACATTTAGAAAACTTATTTCTAACAATCTGAATTATAAAGATTCAAGAAGCGTTAATCTCAATATTAAATTAACTAAATAATTTAAAATCTAGATTAAATAAATTTGTGAAATTATTAAAAACTCACTTAACAATCTCACTAAGTTATTTAAATAACTCAAAAAGAAAATTAACTCTCAAAAGCAATTTTGCTAAAAAATATTCTTCAATTCATTTATTTGGCTGAATAAAAAGGACTATTTATAATTTTTACAAAACTTCTAAAAACCTTAAGAATTACTTTCTAAATAGTCTTTGAAATCTACTTAATTTATTTAAGAAAAAAGATATTCCTAAACTAAATAAGAAATAACTAAAAGATACATTAGATATCTGTTTAATGATAAAAAAAGTTTATATAAGGAAGTACAAAGTTTCTAATTAATTTAAGAGAGAAATTCAACTAATGAGGAAGTTTCCTCATACTTGGATCATGGGTCTTTCCACGTGTTAGGCTCTAATGGATCAAATTAAAGGTTTCCTTTAAAGAGCTCATATTGTCATCTCCAAACAATTGAGTTTCTTGCTTCTATTGTTTTTCTTGGGTTAGTTCAATAGTTATTCATTGTTGTATGAATAACTCAATTGATTCTTTAAACTTTTTGAGTCTTCCCCTTATGATTGAGCCGTGAAGTTGAAGTTGATCTTTGTGCTACTAGCCTTGGATATTTGCATCATGTGAGCTTCTAAAACAATTTTATAATTGCATGATAATGCTTGGATGAAAAGGAATCTCCTGTAGTTTTCCCACGAAAATAAAAAAACGTGCTGGTTGGTTGAAATTTATGCGAGCAGTCAATATCACCAGATTAATCTCATAGATCAGACTTTTCCCTCATACTGAAAATTCAGTCTGTAATCATGCTGTAACATTGCCAATGTATTTCTGCAAGGACCCTCTGCAAAAGCAAGGACACCAAACGAAAGGTTAGACTAGCAAAAACTCAGTATCCTACTTCAACAACTTGATTGACCAATGTGTGATCACCTCCAAATACAAAATGAAGATACTGAAGATCCTCAGCTGAGCACGAATCTATTAAAGCATATACACCTGGTTTCAGAGCATTGTCGATCTCCCTGCACATTAATTACACAGGCAAAAAAAATGAGTTTTGTCGGTATCACAGAGTAACAAATCTAGATTTTTATCTCAAGTAAAATCAAGTTCCAACTGTAAACAAGATCAAAACATGCTGAAGAGGGAAGACCACCTTTTGATTCCAGTCTTATGGGGACCATATCCCGAATAAACCCATATGTAATTAGATAAAAACTTGAAACAATGACGGCCAAAGACATCTTTTTGCTGCCTCAACTGGAAAAGTTGTAATCAACAAACAAACAGGGTTAGACATGACAACATAAGGCCAGAAGTAATGAGTGACATATTTTACGTGTGTGTTGCTGCCTCAATGTGAGGTTTATAACTAAACTAGTTATTAGTAGCTTGAAATGAAGGGGATGACTTTGATCTTTTCTTTTTTTTTTTTTTCAAACATAAAATAAGGTATAAGAGATGTGGGTTTTATTTAATTGGATAGTTTCATTAATCCCAATGAAAACTTATCAAAGATGATTTTTTTTTTCATTAATGCCAATGAAAACTGCCATATCGAAAAGGAAGAGGAAACAATTGACCATAACCTGCCTGCATCAGCTCTAACAGAAGAATAAACGCCTAGGAAATAGACCATACAAACCCATAGTTTATTGTACTTTCAATATAAGTGGGATAATCAAGACCAATCATGTACCTCTTCATAAATCCTCCGAAAAGAGCAGGCGCATTTTACTGCCTCTTCATCAGCCCACGAAAAATATCCTTCTCTGACTATCAAATCTTTATCCACTGTCTCCAAACAATGAAGAAGAGCACAGGAAGATTCTTGAAGCAGAGCAATGCACTGTTCTGACTCACTACAATTATAAAATAATCAGCATGATAATATGTTGAGAGAACAAAGAGGAAAATATGATCACAGAAAGTAAATCCCAGCAAAAATTATCTAGTGGCTGCATGATTGAGAAGAGACATCACCCCATAACAATAAAGCATTAATAATCAAAAGGCCTAATGACTGCACAAAATTGATATGAATCAATGAATAGCATCACAAGCCATATACTAACTTATAGACAGTTTTAAAAAATAAAAAATGAAACTTGGAGCGTAGGCACAAAGAGATATACATCACCCATTCAAAGTATAATCATAAAGTTTAACAATAAAACAGTGTGCCAGTAGAAAAGGAAAATAAATAAATAAAAATCAAGAGAATCAGATATTCAGGTAAATTGCACTGGAAGTCACTAAAATATAGGGTCTATCTATTTCAGTTATGGAAAAAAAAATTAAACAATTCTATCACTTGACTTATTAAAGAGTCCTATCAAGGTCTGATTTTTCAGTTTCTGGCCAAACTAGCACTGAAGTGTGGATTTGGCTCATCTAAGGCAAATTTTATTGCTTAGTTTAATGTGTCCTACACCTTCAACTTTCTCCTAATCAGCCACAAGGGAATCCAACTCGCTGACCCTCTCCTCTCCCTGCTTAGCTCTCTCTCTCTCTCTCTCTCCCCTCCTTTTTGTTTTGCTCACACGCAGATACATTGTGAGAATAGAAGACAAAATTGAATTCCTGTCTATGTCTATGGAAGTCAATCCCCTGGCCTCTCAGCAAGTCGATGGAGTTGTGAGCATGAGGATCACGATGACATTGAAACCCTAGAAATTAAATTCCTAGATGAAGTGGTCAAAGGTGTTGAGATGGTGATAATTAGAGAGGGTGAAGCCGAGTTGGATGAGATTCAAAGCATTGACATTGGATTTGGGGATGTTGTAGTGATGGAATGGGCTGAGTAGTTGATGATGAGGGTTGAGAGAAGGACAGCCTGAGATATCTGTTAGTGTTACTGATTTGGGAATTTTGTTTTAATTTTGCAGGGTTGGGTTGTATTTGGTTCACTGCAATTGACACGTGGGGTAGGAAGTGGGTGTGGATGCAGAAGTCATGGGAGCCCATACTCCGAGGTTTCGTCAGCACATGCTACCTGGGATCTACGATTTGCAACAGCTATATGTGGAGTGGCCATGAAGAATGTTTTGTTTTGTTTTGTTTCGTGGAAGAAATTTGATGACAACTGTGCCAGCCTGAAAACGAGGAAATGCTGGTAACAGTAGTTGGCCATGGATAGGAGATGGAAAGGTAGGCTGCAAGGTAATTTTGTCTTATGGCCATGAATTGGGGTTTTGGGATAGAAATTACAGTAGGAAGACAAATGGAGGTGGGTCAGATGAGCATAGAGATTGCTCGGAGAGCTCTTCAAAGTGTGGGGCTCACATAGTGCTGAGTCAGCAACAAAAATTGCTTCATGCAAGCCTCATCAGCCCATAGGTGGTAAATTGGCTGGAAATTAAAAAATCAGACTTTGATAGAACTTATTAAATAGTTAAGTGATGGAATTGCTTAATTTTCTTTCCATGACTGAAATAGAAATCACCCTATAGTTAAATAACTTCCCGTGCAATTTACCCTAAGATATTCTCTTCAAAATGATAACAAGAACAATTTGAAAAGCGAACATAAATTAAGCTTTCCATTTCTATTAGATGCCAACAGAAGGCACTCCTTTGCACTGTCCAGAAGTAAAAGCCATAAAAAAGCTAAGAAAACAATTTTATCTCATAACAAATTTACAACAAAAACTTTATTCTAAAATTTGTTGGCATTTATTTCCAACCAGATGCATAAAAATCACATAAAAAATAGCACAAAACCTGACTCTTTTTCTTAGATTAGCCATAGAAGCATACTGACCCCAACAGGGGCCTTAAACAAAATAGCAAATTCAACATTATAAACACAACTAAGGAAAAAAAAGAAAATAATAGAAAAATGTAAAGTATCAAAATAAACAACAATGATGAGAGTAAGGATTGCTAGTTACTATTTCAAAAAATGAGTACACTTCCAAACCTTTAATTTTTCCTTTGATATAAATGTCATGTCAATTTTTCACCTGACAAATTTAATTGCAAAAACTGTGAATGTCTACCTAGCTTCTTCAAGGATTGATCAAAAGATTAGAGAAAATTTACCTTTTGCGATGCTTTAAAGTGGTATACAATAATCGGCAGCATGCAGCAAATAATTCTACTGCGAATTGTTGATCTACAGCATGGGAACGCATGCCTGATACACGATCAGAGTCTTGGTTATCCAGAAACAATTGTGGACCATTAGAAAGTCGAAGTTGACCGAAATATTGAAACAGTGCAGCAGGTATGCGTAAAGACTGTGCCACATTCCAGGAATCCATTTGAAACAGTTTTTGTTTTCCAGAAATTTTTGTTAGTGCCTGAACACACATAACAATGATTGCTCCTGGATCTGGACCCTTATGAACGCAACCAGTTCGCATACTATAAAAAATCAATGGACTTTGCAAATGCAGAATTATGTTGAACAAAGCAGCAATTAAACTTTGAATGTGCCTTCTAACAACTTTTGAACGTTTGTGACCTGTAAAGCAAGTTGAAAGTTAGAATAAAGAATGTCCCAGTTGACCAAGGGGATGTTTTTTGCAATAACATCAACTTAAGCTATACTGCAATCGATAAATCAATGAACTTTAATGCATCGCCGCATGATTAAGAAACAGTGATAGTGAAGAAGCTGTTACTCATAGGATCAAGGTAGGATGCTTGAACAGGAGAAATGCAATGCACAATATCTAGTGGTAAATCATTGTTAAGTTGAAAGAAAATTTCTACAACGTCGTGATTTGACAAACTATGATGAACAATAAATATCAAATGGGGAAGAAACACCACAGCCACACAAAATTAGAATGAGAAAAACGAGGATCCTAAAGATGGACAAGGAAAGAAAGCAAAATACCACGAATAAGTGCATTTGTAGGAAGGTAAAAAGTGGTATCCATAAAGGAATTGAGAGAGAGGAAATTAAAATACCTAGGGGACAGCCACCAAAGTTCAGCAGATCACCAGCATAAGAATTGAGCATGATCATGAAATAGAAGCGGAGAAACAAGAGACAGACCAAGGATGAGATGGGGTGAAGTGGTAACAGTATTGCAAACATTTCCGAAAATGTTCCTAAACAAAGCATCATAAGGAAAAAAACCCTTATGAACGACTCCAACTAGATTGGTATTTAGACTAAGTTGAGTAGAATTTAGCGCATGGCCAATGTAACGAAAAAATATGCAGTAGATTGTAGAACTCATTTTTCTGTCCCATGATATTCTTTGAAAGGTAATAATGATGCAAACAAACTTCAAAAGAAAATGTAGCGTGAGTGTCCTCTCAGATGAATGTGCTTCTCTTTGACAGAAAACAATTCCCATTGCTAATGCTTCACAGATTGCATTGAACAATACTGTAGCAACGGCCTCTTTCTCTAATGTTCCTTAGCAAAATGAGTATGTATGCCCATAGCAAAGGGAGCAATTTAGTTTTCTCAAGGAAGATAACCTAGAATAAGTAGTTTTGTCTATCACATTGCAAGGAATCGTCAGTGAAATAATGAAGACATTTACTATCATAAACAACATAAAAGGCCAGTCCATTATTTTCAGAACTTCATGGACCTTCACACAATTGTTTAATGCTTTCAAGGCACTTATTGAAAAAAAGCAATACCAACACAGTGGCAAAGCCAGAAATGTTATATCCAGAGGTCATCCAATTAATAATTCAATTCAATTACAATCGTAATTGCAACTAATATATTAAGTTTATTTGTAACATACCATTAATCATAAAATTCAACAATTATAAATATAATACTTTACACTATTTGATGAAATCAAAATTCAGAATAAATTAATGATTGATGAATAAGAGATCCTGAAATAATTGTGAAGAATGAGTAAGTTATCTAAATTCAAAAACATTATTTCAAGAAATAAAAGTAAGTATTTATATACTATATTTAGTTTACTAAATACTTAGAAATTCTTGCTGTGCTTGATTTAACTGAAAGACTCAAAAATCAAAATAGTTTTCTAAATAATTTTAGAGGGGTCCACGAGTTAAAAATAATCTAAGTAGTTCCATATAAACATTATTTTCAAAAAATTTTGCTCAATGAAGTCTGTCTTTCAGATATATTACTTCAATTGAATGGGGTCTCCACTCAATTGACTATAGCTCCACCCCAAACAAAACAACAATAACATCTTGATGATGATATTCTTGAACGGCGATGGGATGTCATGATATATGATGCATTTAAACCAAGTGCATTTTGATGTTACCTGGAATTTTTTTTTTTTTTTGAGAATAGGAAATGGAAAGTTACTATTTTATTTTCCTAGTTTTGAACCACATGCTTATTTCCCTTGTGTAACTATTGGCAACATGACAAGAAAGCACAAAGTCAAATAATTCTAATTACAATGCAAAAGATGCAACAGCTACCTTAAAGCATCCTCACAAAAGGAAAATGGAATTCCGATAGACTATCAGAGGAAACAGTGCATTAAATGTGTATCTTCATTATTCAGAGTAATACCTGAAGTGTGTTCCAGAGCTAGATCCAAGCAGTAAATGCCAGCTGCAACAGTTGTGGAAACCTTTCCACCATCTGCACTTCCAGTCTGTATTTCGTAGATTATCTTACAGCCTTCATGCACTCCCACTAATGCTCGTCCAATAGCTTGTAACAACACATGGAACTCCGGCGACTTGTTTATTAACACTTTGAATGACATCCTCAACCGCACCATAAATTCATCCAAGAAAAAGAGTGACATGTGAGAACATGTATTGGATGATCCACTATTACAGCAGAGTTTCTTACTACTTGACTTTGTCTCATGAGAACCCAGAGTAGCTTCCTTTCCTTGTAAAGTAATGCATTTTCCTAAAGCATGTAAGTGCAACTCCACCAGCCTGGCATGCACATTTCTAGTCAAGGTACGATTAGGAAAATAGCTCCCTAATTCTTGCAGATACTTGATAACACCATCTAACCAAACAAAAAAGAATGGTTGTGGCACCTCTGATACATCTCCTAACTTCAACAGCAAATCATTAGCTAAGCCAAAACAACTCGGCACCAAGCTGGAGAATGAGGAACAGCAATTTGCCTGCAAATTTATCCTCAAAAGAGCAGAAACAGCAATCATTAATTGCCTAATTAAAATTGCAGCTTCAGGATGATCACCTTTCAGCAAGCTTTGCAACAAACCATTATTTTGAGAATGGAAGTCATGGGTATCAAGCTTCGTAAGAATACAGGCAACAGAGCTTGCCTCTTCCAACGTTGAACTACACCTATGCATACTAGCTTTCCAAACATTGTCATCAGTATGGCAGTTTTCTGCAGCTCCTTTTGGATTCAGTAAGCTACCTGTAGTTTCAGTCTTAGGAGAAATTTTATCTGAAGACTCCCATAAACCAGACAAACTGCTGCTATCGGATGATTTTTCAACATTTTTATCATCAATTAAATGTCCAGATCGAAGATCATCCTTAACAAACAACATGTGCAAGATGAAACCAATAAAATCTGCAAAGAAATTGATATAAAGATCAATTTTGGATAGAGGTTCAGGATTCCATCCCATTAATTTCCCCACATCACTATCTGCTGCATTTGTATGGTCCAAGACAGATGATAGGCCCCACAAAACCCCACTAATGCAAGAAGCAAGCAACGACAATTTGTTGAAATTGACAAGATTGGCACTATTTCCAGCTTTCTCATTGATAAGGCCATCCTTCAAAGAAACAAGTATGCCCTGTGTCTGTTCCTTCAAACTCTCAGCCATAAGGAGAATACCTTTCCAGGCTTTATTATCTTCTGGGCAATCCAAATATTGATCAGTTTCATTTAAAGGGCTGCATTCCTGGACAATACTGCAGTTGGATTGCTCTTCATGAGGTTTTTTAGCAATTATGGAATTAACTGCACAAGTAATCTGGTACTTGCTCAATGTCCGGAACACATAGGATGTGTGATCCATCAATGAAAATATCATCTCTCTAAATTCACCAGCATGATCTTTTGACACTGTCTCTTGAAGCCCAACCACCATGAACAGTGACTTGCAAAACCACGATACAGAAAATACACCTTCAGACAGTACTGGAATGCCTGAGGATTGAGTAGGTTTTATCTTCTCACAAAATCCTGTAATTATATGCTTCAAAGCCCTCCGACAGGATATGAGCAATTTTAAGAGTTCATATTGCATCTGACAGGGAAATGCTTGACATTTTAATAAGCTGCTAATTACATGCCTGAAATGTAGATACAGCACATTAATGGAATCTCATACTGTCTCATGATTAGTATATTAATCAATAGCAAACTTCAAACCAAAATAATACTGATTTGCAGGCAATAGATGGTAAAAAGAGCCAAGGAAGCTCAATTACTTGATGTATGTATACTGACTTAGCCTTACAACTAGAGGATACTACATTTTTTGTGCAAACAATGTTGATGCAGGATAAAAAGTTCAAATTAGTTCTAGCTACTGTTCATGTTAAGTAGCTAGCTATTGTTCATACTATTTTTTGTAATTTTCTAAGTTAGGTTAATTTATGTTTTAATTACTGTTACTTCAGTTAGCATAAGCCAAAACATTTCTCGCAGGATTTGATCGCTGAAACTAGGTTCTATTAGGATTTCTATTCCAGTCCTAGTTCTAATAGTGATATATGTGCCATCCCTATTCTACAAGGATTTTAGTATATAAATAGGGCTAGTGTTAGACAAAAACAATTATTGTTATCTTTTGTGTTCAGAATTTTATTCAAGAGGTTTACCTTAATCCTATAATTTTTTCTTTATTTGAACAACAATCAATGCTACTTTTACATTATTTTATGTTTGAATTACTCTTTAGTTAGAAAAGTGAAAAAGCATTTCCAGTAGTATTTGATAGTTTAAACTTGAATTCTATTAGGATTTTCTGTTCGAATACTAGTTCTGATAGGCTATTAGAACTATAAGAATATGTGTTTTATATTTATTCCATAAGGATTTTAGACTATAAATAGAGCTAATTTAGACAAAATTATTATCTTCTGTATTCAGAATTTTATTCAAGAGGTTTTCCTTTAAATCTATCATTTTTTGTTGTTCCAACCACAATCAACTCTATTCCAAGCCCTAAATGTTGAGAACTAATTACCGGTACCTTTCTGCTACATTAAACGTGCAGACAACAATATAAACAATGTTCATATTCTTACGTGAAATAAAAAATAAAGAATAAAAATATAGAATACTTCCAGCATAAGATACTATGCATAAAGATAAATGAAAGCTTACCATTCCAGGTTGAGCAGAGAAGTTACATAAAGTGAGAATGATCTTGAATTCATGTATCCTTTGGGCATCCAACACAAAATACGTAGCAAACCCACACAAACTGCAAATTGCATGCCTGTTAATTCTGTGGAAATATCAGCAGGCATCTTATATGATAGATGTGAAATTGGTCTTCCCTTTGAAAGTTTATCACAAGTAACAGGTTTTTGTCCTGGAACAGAAATTGATAAGCCTCCAACTTCACTTAAAACTTCTTGCCATTTAGGTGATGAATTTAAGCCAACATCTTCAATTGAAAAATCACTAAATAATGGTAGGACTAATTTCTTCAGCAGTAAACAAAATCTTGATGCCAAATGCCTCTGGACAAACTGGTAAATAGGTAGCATTAACACAAAGTGAGTATAATAATTTCCAATAGACAATGTGATACTACAAAAGGGCATTGAGCAACAATAGTCTGTGGTAAGGTATGAATCTGCACATCTGTGTTGCAACAGGCATAAATGTGTGTGAGCTTGCATGCATGAGAGATAGAGAGAGACAGAAGAAGAAAAAGAAGAAATTTGCACTTATAATTGATCTTACTTTGTGTTCATACAGAATGGAATTAGTTAAAAGTTCTGACGAGATCTGATGCACAGTGATTTTGTTCGGAAAAACTGCTTCATTACTCTGGTTGTTCTCCCTATCTCCGAAGTTTCTTGCTATAGAAGGTAGACAAGTACAGATCAAATGAGAGAGGAATATCTTTAGCTTCTTCTTACTAGCATGAATGGACCAAATGTCAATATTTTGACAAATAATCCACCAGAATGCAGTCGGCAATGATTTCTGGTTCACAGAACAAACACTCAAATCCCATTTATCACTTTCATCCAAAGCTTGGCCATAGGTAGATAGACAAGTTGCATCATCAGTTGTGCAAACTGAAATTCGATCAGTATCCAATAATGAGAGGTAACTCATGATAAACTCAGTATGACCCTCCGCCTCCTTCTTCAAAGCAGAGAGGCTTCTTCCCCACTTTGTCCTCCTTTTATTATACAGTGGTAAGCTAGCATCATTAGACAAGTTGACTTGGGCGACACCATCAATTTTTTGCAGCACATACTCCAAAGACTTTATCTGCCTCTTCAAATCAACAAGCCTCTGTAGAGCCATAGCATGCAATACATAAATGAGAGGACAGCATTCTACATTGCCGCCCTGAAGACAAATGTCAGAAACAGACAGTACAATGTCAAGAAGAGAAGCTGAAGGTTGGACAATCCAAGAAAAATAACCTTCATTTATCCAATCAGTTCTCTCCATCAAATCTCTTCCAGAGTATGCTGTAAATGAATCCCATATTACTGCAGACATTTTTCTTGATGTAACTGGAGGCATGAGGGTGATTGCTTGCCTATGTAAGCTTCGGCAGGACATGTATAATCGAAAAAAGAACACAAGGACCCAGGACACTTTCAGCACATTTTGTTTGTTTCCACCAGGTTTCTTATCAGAAGTTTCTCCTGTGACATAAGTAAGGAAATCATAGATACTATCTGGCTGCACTCCAGTCAAAATACTCATGCAGGGTCGAATGATAGACATCAGGTCCTCCATAGATCGTCCAACAGTGCTACTGTTTCCAACTGTGACAGTCAATGAATCTAGCACTAATGCATACATTTCAGACAATCCTCTTCCAAAAAGTTCAGCTTGCAGGTCTAACCGAACCATCTTAGAATTTCCTGTATTTGATTCCTGAAGTTCCTTGTCATCAGCAACTGAACAGCTTTTCATCCATTCCAAGGACTTTGATAAATCGATGCTTAGTTGCCGAATACATTCAGTTGCCTGCCCTTCTGGTATTGACTTAATACCATTCTGAATGGCTAGTTTAAACTCTTGTGCAGACAACAGCATCCCTACTGATTTTGCATATGCTTCATAAGGTAAAGAATTTGAGCAGGACCAAAAATAACTAGAGTTCTGTTGATCACCAATATTATTCTTATGAACTAGTATAAGCCTCATTGCATTACAGAGTGCAAACACAACAATTTCCGCCTACAATAGTCAAACAACAAAAAAATAGAATATGATTTTCATCTAATGCAAAACAAACAATCCAGTTAAAGATTATGGCAGAGAGGAAAGAAATCTATAAAAATGAAACTGATTATGACATAAACTTAGCAGAATGAAACAAAAAAACA
Organism: Omphalea diandra; assembly: GCA_949677035.1. Taxonomy (NCBI): domain Eukaryota; kingdom Viridiplantae; phylum Streptophyta; class Magnoliopsida; order Malpighiales; family Euphorbiaceae; genus Omphalea; species Omphalea diandra. The sequence goes on from CATIWR010177224.1 coordinate 30,915, forward strand.
AATAACATGAAGAAAATAATTCATCACTACCACACTCTCTCTCACTCCCACATCTTCCAATACAAAAACAACACAATGATGAGAAAAGGAAGATAAATAAGTGACTGCTGAACTATTTATAAGACAATTATTTTTTAAGTCATAAACTTGTAATTAATTGATGCTTAGCATTACGGAGTTACACAGTAGATCAAAGCAAACACATTCTATATCTGACTGGACGTGGTCCAACTAACCTGCCGAAGTTCACCATAAAGTTTAACCAGCTGGCATCCAAATCCTAATAGCTGGGTGGTTAATGAGTGTTGATCCGCCACATCCTTAAAAGAATGATCAAAGGCCATGTAGGAAAGCACCATAAGCCATAAGTTCGTCAAATCATTCTCAATAACTTCGTATTCAATATCCATAAAGTACTGTACAGAAAAAAATAGCTGTTTTGCTAATAAAGTTAATATCTCTTGCATCTGGGTATCTGTATCATGTGTAGGCAAACAAAGTAAATTAGCAGAAAATGAAAAAATGGTATTATAAACCTTCTTCAAGAAATTAAGGCAAGCCCCTTCGGAGATATCCTCTGTTTTTACATATATTTTTTCATTGAAAAGGGAGGTTAGCAAAACATTGATTGATTTGAGTGAATGGTGAATGTCCAACAACAGAGGGTCTAGTTCCAATTTAGTCTCAATGTAGCCATTCACCTCAAAAACAAGAGACTCCATAATCCGTACAAAAAAATCAAAAAGTGATTTTCTTTTTTCAGCAGTCAAATTACTAGAGTTGTAGCTACTTTCTGGAGGTGCATTCCAATGTGACATTTTAGACCTTTGACAGGATAAATGCCTTGAACCTGCAGTTTTATCTGTCCTCTTGATCTCTTCATACCGCATTGGAGATGCCATTTGATTTTTCACTTGATCAACAAGCAAGTGAAATAGTTCTCCTATGCCACTCAAATCATAATCCTTCTTTGAGGCTATAATCCTTTCCAGTTTATCAAACAAATGTCTATGGTAACTTTTAATTACTGTTTTTTTATCTTTCAGTTGTTCATCAGTGGATGCAGAATATTTTTCTGAACTGTGCAAGCTCAGAAATCCATCAATGTGGATTGAATGGAACAGTCCCTGAGATAAAACCTCTTGAACTACAGTCAACAAATTCCCAGTCCAACCAGGATTACTTCCATTAAAATGAAGATGCAGGACACCCAACAAATGCAATAGTGGCCCAAGAAGTTCATCTACAAAATCACCAAATCCATTTTTCTTAGGCGGGTGGACCCTTAGAAACTCAGCAAATGGCTCAAGCAGCAAGCAAGAGAACCTAAAAGCAAAATCAGATGCATCTCCACCATCAAGATTTTCATCAAAAACTTTTCGCAAAAGCTCAAGAACTGCACGGACAGTAGAAATCCACAAGTCCAAGTTTTCATTTGACATGCCACCATGAGATAAGAACACAAGAGAAACACAATCCAGAACAACACTATACAATTCAAACCCTTTGCCCATAGAAACTCGATCTTTACAACACGAAGACGTCTCTGTGAGCAATGACAAAGCATTTCGTGCAAGACAACAAAAAGCTCGCAAAAGATTCCGTGAAAGACTCAAAGAAACTTGCAAGCTCAAAGATTCTTCCAAACAAAACTTGAAAATCAGCCAGCATCTATAATCTAAGCAGACCTCGATAAATCCAGACTCGACTCTAATTTTCTTATCCATAGAAATCAACAGTGACTGAACCCAATCGTTAAGAAAAACTACAAGTCGAGACACCGTTACTGTTTCACAATCTTCTTCACTCTCATTGACCCCTTGTTTTGCCCTTGAATTCACGTAATCCAAAGCTAGTTCAACCTTCCTGCCAAAGTAATATGTTCTTTATTTATCATTAACACAATAATTCTTCATATTCTGTTCAAAATCCGAGTAAAATCGTCCCAAAACTTAAAAGTTTACAAAAAAAAAAAAATTGCATTTGTGTTCGTAAGAGAAAAAGACTAACTTTTGAAGGTCAATTTCTTTGCTCTGGAGCGACAGAATAAGCTGTAGATTCCTCCATGGAAGCTCTATTGTATTCAATTCTTGCTGTTTTGAGCTTTCACCTACTTCCACTTCCACGTCTTTCTCTGCTTCGTCTCTCCGGTGTTTTTTTGGAGGTGTTGGTTTCTCTTCGAAGGTGGATAGCTGCCTTTTCTTCTTCTTGTTCGATAATTTGGCTGCTATATCCGCCATTTTCGAGTCCGGTATTCGTGCTTCTGGTTTTCGCTAGGAGAAATTTGAAGGGTTTTGCCGGGTTATATATGGGGGCAAAAACTTGCCCAAACCATGATAACTTGTCGTACACCAATTTAATCATATAATTACACGTAAAATAATTAATCATACTTGGTTAAAATTAATATATTTTTTAATAAAAAAACAGTTATATCTCATTTAGTATATATATTCTTCTTATATTAATTAAGTATATATATATATATATAAGTTTTTTGTATTAAAAATCATCACTTTGTGTATTAAAATCATCACTTTGTTTTACTCACATAAAATAAATTATATATAAAAACATTTTCTAAGAAATACATTTATATCTTAAAATATTTTTTATTTAATATCATGAGAAAAATCTATTAAAAATAAAAAATTGTATAGATCTCATTGATTACCGACATTAATTAGTGATGGACATTGATGACTATAATAAGAACACTAAGAAATATATATATTTATATTATTTGTTTTCTATTTATATGAATTTGTAAAAATTTGAAAAATAATTTCTTTTTTTCTTAAAAATGATTTAATTTTCTCTTTATCCAATAAAATTTTTTGTTAACTGATTTGTCAAAATACATTAACGAAATTGTCAAAATGTGTCAAACATCATAAAACATAAAAAAATATATACTTTCTCACGAAACAAATATAAAGAATATTTTATTCTATTAACTTTTAAAAATATTACAACAATTTTAAGAATTCAACATAAGTTAAAATTAGCTCAAAATAAAATAATATTAAAATATAATATAGATTTTGTCATAAAAAGTTACTTTTCTAAATATTTAAAATTTATTATTATCTATAATTAATTTTATATTTTTAATGTAATAAGCATTCTATATTAAAATCATTAGTATGCATAGATTGCTAATTTAAAAATCTAAGTTCTCTTATTCATTTAAAATGCAATGTTATATTTTGTAATCCTATTATAATAATAAAAATTAGCACATCATATGATAAATCTTAAATCCCCATAATAGCCTTTCATATAAAGTTTATAATTTATTTTAAATGAAACTTTATCATTTTCAAACTCCTATTAAAATATTAAATCACAATGATAATTATAAATCTAAAATTATAGCAAATATATTTTATTTATTATTTATCACTTTTATATTTGATTTTAAGCAACATAATGAAACTTTTATCACTATGTTAGATTCATTAAGAAATATTATATAAGA